>JAUCRC010000064.1:0-105434 GCA_032399595.1 Tetragonula carbonaria
CAGCTCGCAAGCTATTGTACTATTCTCGAAAAATAATTTGAAAATTAACTTCTTATTGCTTAGCTTACGCAATTCATAACCCAGGCATCGACAGTTGTGTTTCTCTTTATAGTAGAATGTGACCGTTTGGATTGATTGTCTCCAGTCCATTTTTATAAACGATAAACCACCGTCGGACGCGTTTTTCTTGGCTGGAACTATGAGTCGAAACGTCAATACATTTTTTAATAATCCGAAAACACGATTTTATTTCGAATATTTTTTAGGGGCGAAGGGAGGAATCAAGTAAACATTTTGTAATTATAATTGCTATCTATGTACTCTCACAGTTTCCAAAATCCACACTCATGCAGTAATTCATACAATTATTCGTCGCAGAGTTATTAAATCACCGTTCAATTCATTAAATTTTCAGATAGAAATTTTAAAATTCGACGAAGAGAATAGCTAGATTGAAGCAAAATTGGAACACTGCACAGAATTCACACAACACAATTTCTTTTATTTTCCCCATTACATTCTCAGGTATTGTATGAATTTGCATAAGAATACAAGGTCTCGCTTAAAAAGACTAGAGTGTAAATCTTCGAATTATCGTACTTTCAAAATATTTTTGAAATATACCTGGAATTTGCTGATGAATAGAAATATACCTTGGAACCTGATAACGAAAATTTAATATTTAAAATGAACTTTATTATCACTTTCATATAATATAATTTCACCTTCGCGCTACACAAAACTCAACTCTAAACTTCAACTAGTCAACCGATGCCGATGATTTCGTTTATTATAAGTATTAATCGCAGGTCACCTTCGAGCAACCGTATCTTTGTTTTTCCAATTTTTTTTTTTTACGTGATCGGTTATGAGAACTGTCAATCTTGACGTTTCAGTAAACACAGCAAATATTGTATTTATATATTTGTATTTATATTTATAGTTGTTAATAGACACTGAATGTTGGTTCAATACATACATACACACACATACACACACATATATTTTTATATTAAAATAAAACACTAGAATAATTATGTTATATTAAACATATTAAAATATTCTATGAATATAATATGTATTCTACTCTATTGTATCCTATGAATGTAATATATATTCTAATGTAAATTAGTAAATTTGTATAAATTTATCAACTATTTGTTTGAATATGAATTAAATTAATTAAATGAAATAATCCAGCAGAAACCAAGCCATGACAAATTATTATATACATTTACAAGAAGAATCTTAATTTTGTTATTAATATACTTATTAATATAATTCCTATATAAACAATTGAAAAAATAAACACATATATAGCATTCTTAAAAATAAAATTTAAACTCCAAATGAATTAATTATCGTTAAATAAAATTTATTACATATAAATTCAAATATATATACATAATTCGTAAAATTTCCAATTTTAATAAATTTGAAGATCAAAAATTATTGAATTATCGAATTATCGAATTCTATTACATTCCGTGAATATAATATATATTCTACTATATTATATTCTATAAATAAAACATATGTTCATAATTCCACGAATCACTTTTCGTAAGTAACTTTAGAGAACTTCGAAATATTCTAGTAAAAATAAGAAGTACAAGAACTCAGTATCTAAACGTATTCCATTTTATATTATGTATCCCTGTATATGCAAATCAAAAAGGGGTTCTATCCATGCTTTTTGATATTAATACACGATTTAAAAATATAATAATTTATACTTCATTGTTTCTAAAAATAATTTTTAACCAATTAAACTACTTTTTAAAATTATTTTGATTGGCCATTAGCCATTGGCAACCATATATTTATTTAATTTGAATAGCCACTGATCGAAATGAAATTTGAAGGGCGTTACGAGAGATGAAAACTCCGAAGACATAAAATCTTCTCTTCGAGAATTAATTTTTTTTTAGAGGTTATTGGATAGAGCGAGAATAAACACTATTTCAGAAGGTTTTTATAGGTTATGATTATGATTATGGATGTATGATAAAAGCTAAGGCTTGTTGATCATTGGAAGTGCGACTTATTTAACACTTTTATTAGAGTGAAATCTATCCAAAGTAATTTTTGAATATAGAAATCGATATTTTCAACAACTTTTCCTTTCATAAAGATATCGTACTTTCTTCGCAAAAAACTATCAAGATTGAAATGAAATTATTACTTTCTACTTATCGAACGTGTACCCTTTTTTTCACTTCTCTTTTATTTCAATCATTTCTTCTTTGTCTGAACATTAACGTTCTAATTCTGTTATAATGGTTCAATTTTAAAAGTACGATGCTCGGTAATATCTAAATTCGATTAATAAAGTTTCTAGAGTATAACATAACTTCAGACGGTATATTTTAGCGAAAAATTTGAAATATTGAAATCATAAATTTTGAAGAGAAAGTATGTTGAGATTATTATATGACTGTTTCAATTTATTAAAGTAAGAGGAAAACTTCACAATTGAAAATAAAGAACTTCATATCCAGCCGGAGTACAGAGATTCGTTCTACAAAATGATTTCATCAAGAACATTCAGTGCTAGCTTGTTTGCAAGAACAGTATTGTTAAATCTTTCACTGATCCAGTATTCTAATTTATCGAAATTCAAGTCAAGGCTCTTTTTGAATGGCTAAATCATATTATACAGCATTATTTAGTACAACCAAAATTTACTTTCACAAGTAGTAAATTCATAAGTTCTTATTATATATTATTATATCTTATATATATTGTTTTATAATTATCTTTATATTATAATTATATATATTATCTTATATTTAATATAATTATCTTATCTAATTATAATTATCTTATATATTATCTTTATATATTATTATATATTATATCTTATTATATATTATTATATCTTATTATATTTTTACAAGTAGTAAATTCATAAATTCTATGCTCTATAATTCAATTAATTTATAAATGCACATTTTGTTTTTCAAATTGTCGTAGGAGGCATTTTTCCTTACATCCTTACACATTTTTCAGTATTTCTAGATATTATTTGAAAATTTTCAATTTTTGTTTCCGTAGACTATGACAATTTCTATCAACAGAAACTGAGTCAACTTCAAATTTTTATCAGCTCTTTAAAGCAGAAACGTATTAGATAAAAATAATTTAGAATAAAATGAACGATGTATTTGGAAAATAGAGGGTCCAAACCTCAAAATAAGCCTAAGCACAGGGTGAACTGTACCACTGAAAAACTGAAAAGTTTGAAAAAGTCGTAACTTTTTCGTTTTCATCTCTTTCGTCCTTTTTCTTTATCTTTTTTTTTTTCTAATAAATTTTTAGTTATAAAGCATCACTTGGAGATTAAAATGACTACGTAAGTAAAATTCATTGAGTTTTTATGTTCCAGTAAAAGTTCAATTATTCAAACTCAGAGAATATACCGGGAACATTTTAATGTTAGAGTATCTCCTAGCGATAACTTGAATCGGGATCAAATCGCCCGGAATGTCCTTGAGATTCTATCTGCCTTTATTCGTAGTCGCTCTACTCAACTAGGCATCGCCTACAAGGTTCTAAAGCTGGATTTAGAAATTTCCGTACAAATGCAAATCGTCCAAGCATTACTACACCAAGATACTCAGCAGCGCTTGCAGCGCGCCATTCGATTTCAGTCTTTCAGTGGCCACCCTGTACCTATATATGTTTGAATGGTAATTACCTGCCGCCATAAGTCAGCTAGATGTAATGAACTACGCTCAAATCGCACTCTTATCTGCAACTTATTATGTATAAAGAGGTTCCCATAACCTTGGATCATTTCTAAAGTAGGCAATTTTTTATCTGCCACGCCACTAATTTGCTAGCGACATGATCAATAATTTTTCGGTTCCTTCACAGAACAGTTTCAGTATCCGCAAATTTTTGGCAATATTTCGATAACAAGCTTCGACTGCCGATTATATGCAAAGGAAATATACCGACATCAGAAGAAGAAACAACTTTTCTACTTATTTCCTTTATCACTATTAAGAACATATTTCCTTTCTTACTTAATTTTTTTAAACACGATAATCTCTGGACATATCATTGCCATACACTTTATTTGTAATATAACGATTAGTTTCATTTATCAGACATTAGCTGTTATTTTTGTATCCATATCGGACAAATAATATGCTAATTTAACCATGTATTCATATGTAACTACATAACGAATGAAACGAAAAAGTACCTTACGTCTTTCGGGACTACACACACACACACACACACGCACGCACATATATATATATAAACATCGTGTACATCGTTTGTCTGTGCTATTAAATGAAATTTCATTATAGTAATACTGTTGAAGTAATTTTTAATATAAATACTAATTATTAATGTATGCATTTCCTTATACATTCTAATTCATAAGGAAATGTAAAGAACGTGATAAACATTGAAGATTGCAAGTACCCAGAAGCTGTACTGAGAAATACACATACTATAAGTCTATTTATTTTATTTACCTTACAGTGGCCACGTTAACAATAATAAAACGATCATCAGAAAAGTCAGAATATCTGATTTCGTGCAAAATTGTATAAGACATTTCATTTTGATATCATTGTGGCGTCTGTCATTCCAACGCGATGTTTTCTCAGAGGTAACTAACGATTGAATATGATATTCTATATATTATCTAACGTATCGTATAGATTTTCTAGACAATAGACCATAAATAGTCCCAGTGTGTCTCTCGAAATGGTAAACGTGTTACATTCCATACATTTGTTCCACATACTAATCACATCTACAAACACTAGTAAGCACTAGTATATGAGATTCTGCAATTTAGTAATTATAACAATTTCATTCAGAGTAGTGCCATGTATTTCCTTGCAATTTCAGTTCTGACCAATTTTAGTTCTACACGATCAGGTTTCTATCCTAATTCAATTTATTAGGACCCTTAGTTTTCCAACTTGATTTGATGACATACCATCAAATTGAAATTTTCAATTTTACAGTAGTAGTAGAAATTAATATGTAATAACTGAAATACCAATAATTAAATTTGGAAACTTTTTGACAGTAAACATAGTATACTTCTATTCCATTACGCACCTGCCAACCTATTGTCAGGTAAAGATATTAAATTAAATACGATTTTACACATTTCATATTTATTGTTAAGAAAAGTACGAAATTGAAATTTTTCAGGTATTAACTTAACTTCCGAAATAGTAGTAAATAACATCGGTACAATACATTGAATTCTAATTAATCGTATTATTTACCGACATTAACCGTTATTAACCGTACAATCAAGGTATTGCTTGAATGGATACATTTTACACAGTATTAACCCAAATTTTGGATAATTATAATTACAGTTCGTTTAAATATATCGGAGGAAGATTTGTTATTTTCATTTTCAACCATATCAATCACCATTGAAAGAGATTTATGTCAAACAAATCGACATATACCTGAGAAAGGTGTAACATGAATTTCGATCTCAATAATAAGTATAAAACTTAACACAATGAATGATTAAAAGCATTTAAATATCCTGAAACATTCTATACCACTAGCATATACTAATGCGCATCAATCAAGATGCGTATTCAATATTAATAAAAATTTGAAAATTTGTTTGTCTCCCTAAGAGGCATTTAAGTATAAGTAAAAAACATTAATATAATTTTATATACAACAGTATTATAATAAACCAACAACATATATTCTACTGTTTATAACAATTCCACAAATATTTCATAATATAAATGAATAGGATTTCTGTAACACAAGAATATAATGTAATTCTGCAACAATATAAATATTATAGTGTTGTTAGTAGGGGCCATAAGTAATGTCGTTTTTTATTTATGTACAAAATTTTCTGTAGTTTAAATTATTTTTTTTTTAAATTAACGTCACTAGATAGCAATGCATATTAAATTTGAAGAAAGACGACATTGCTTATGGATACTCCCAATATAATAATTATATTACATGTATGTGTATACATGTGTATATCATTCAATTATATAGGTCTCTTCAAGAATCATGGAAATCATCGCAAAGCTCAAGAAACGCAAATGGTCATTTCTAAAGAAAAATGTCGTGGGAACTTGCAAATCTAACAAACGTTTGCTCAACTAATTCTGAACTGTTAGCCTGTCAACCATCCACACTTGCGTTTCTGATTTTCGTCGCTAATTTGTTTGGCAATTCCAAAGATGATTTCTGTCCAAAATATGATACAGATAAATACGGATGAAAATAATTTAATTATAATACAGATAATTGTAGGACTAAAATGTTGCGTAGCCAAAAATATGATGTGCGATAAATACGTACAATATGAACAGTTTCAATAACAGATTAACAGAGAAGAATCAATCTCTTGATTTACGAGATTGCTGGACTAACAACATTTCGTAACATTAAATATTTACAGCAAAGAAGTGTTTTGTCTGGAAAATGAATTGGATAAAAGAATTAAAACAGCATATGACGAACTTGATTCATGTGAAGAGAACTTGACATAAAAATTAGTTAGTCTCGGTTATATAGTATCACATTTGAAATAAATAGAGGAGATTGACGTTTCCAAATGCTCACATAGCTCTAATTTTCTTAACAATATTTTTATGAAACATTAATGAACATTTTGCTAAATGACATTTTTACCTGCAGAACACAATGGCAGAGTTAAAATACCAAATGTGTAAACTCTGTATGTTTGAATTTCAAATATTTCAAACCGAAAGATAATATTCTCAATGTTCCAAAAGATGTAGCAGAAGATTTGCTTTTAAAAATCAAAAATATTAGTCGAAATAGAATTTCGATCAACAGAAGTACGTTTAGAAATGTCACTTGTCTGTATCGCATATGCGCTGCTATACAACTAGTATTACTAAACATATAACTTCAATGAAATATTCCTTTGTTTTAACTTTCCTTTAAACGATTCATTTGGTCGTCAAACTCTCTAAATGAATGTGTTGCAGTGTAACAGTGTTACAACTAGTGTAACATTCGGACTGAAACGTAATATTATTGGCTATGACTTCTTTACATAAAAATTCCAACATGACATCCAAGAATGTATGCTGATATATTTTAAAATGATTGCAAATATAACTACGAATGCTGTTATCTATAATTATGTTCCATCTTTAAAACTAAAGTTTTAAATATATAAAGTGAATTTTCCAGAAAACGAATACGATTTCATAATCATAGTAGCTGGATTAGCCGGATGTGTTCTTGGAAACAGGTTAAGCGAAGTAAAGCAACGGAAGGTACTTGTATTTAATTAATTTCTGTCATTATTAGCTGCGGATATTTGTTGCTAAATGTACATTTTTTAATATTTCAAAACAGCTAAGGAAAATAAAAACTAGAGGAGATACCGAGGAGCATAAAATATGTATATATATATTTTAATATATAAAGTATACATATATATGTAAATATATATTTAGCATATGTATATATATATATATTTTTTTTTGATACACTTTTTACAATTAAATAGGAGAAACTGAATTGTTGTCAATAACTAAAGGTAATGTAAAAATTCCTGATTGTTTGTATGGTATTAGTATAGTATATATGCATAGTGATCCACGATAATACTCGTGCACAAAATTAATGGATATATATATATATATATATATATATATATATGTATATATGTATATATATATATGTATATATATATATATGTATATATATATATTATATATATATGTATATATATATATGTATATATATATATATATGTATATATGTATAATAATGTGATGGATTGATAAGTCAAGGAAAGATTAACTGTGGACATTAATTATCCGAATTTATGCACTGCAATAATAAAATAGATATGGAAATAACTAACGTAATTACGTAATTTACAAATAAACTGCAACTATAGTGCAGAGTACAATATGGGGTAGTATTTAAATAAACTATAATTTATTTGCTCTTATTTTGGAATAAATTAATAATAATGAAGGAAATATTAGTGGAAGTGTGAGTAATGTATGTATAATTATACCATTTATACAATTATACAATTTAACGTTTATGCTAAAGGCGTTGCTGGTCGCCAAAGATCTCCTATATCCTAAAATGTCGCAAGGTTCCCTCTATCTGTTTTATTATCGACCTTGAATGTGAATTTTATCGTACTACTGACTTTACTTACAAAAGGAAGAAGCATTTGTAATAAATGTTGAATGATTAACTGTGAAAATTAATTATGCCAATTTATGTCCTGTAACAATGAAATAAATATGAAAATAAATAATCTGAATACGTAATTTAAAGATAAGCTATATGTGTAATGTGGAGTAGTATTTAAATAATTTATTTGCTCTTATTTTGAGATAATTTGTTAATTTTGAAATTTTAATGGAGGTGTGAGGAATGTATATATAACTACACTTATACAGTCATACAATTCGACGATTATGCAAATAGCGCTGCAGCTCGTCTGACTCGTTCGAATTGGATCGCTCTTCGAATTTAGTGATATATCAAATATAGTACCTCTGGATCCCTGTTATTTTCTGATTTCAGAAAAATATGGTAGAACTTCTTCGTAGCTCTAGCCACGATTTCCTTCCTTTGCCCATTCGTCGTAATCTCTTGGATTACCACGAACATACATCATGTAATTGATAGTACTGGAACCACCCATCGCCTGTAAGAATGATAATAAATTTTTAAAAGCCCAGGAATCAACTTTAACATTAAAACTATTTCCATTATTACTAGATTTGTAGCAAATTTCACTAGTATAAATATAATAGTCATGTTCTATCTACCAATTTAATGATATTTTGAAGTATTTTATATAATACACATATATAAACTCTTCTATATTGTATGTTCCAGTACTCTTTATCATTATAAGCAGCTATGCTGTACCAAGGATATCCAAATAGAAATTTTAATCTTATTTTTGTTCTTGACTACAATTTACTGTCCCTAATGAAACTGTAGAAAGATATAATATGTGTCTACGTACTTTACCCGTTAGCATCGCACAACTTCTACCCAACCTTGATCGACAAGAATGCTTCTCCGGTTGCGTGCGATACATCCAATCGATATTGCTTCCTGCTAACGTAGTGACGAAGGCCGGAATATCAGCTACTTCCGGTTCTTCTATACCTACTTCCAATAATAATATCTGAAAATATAATTCAAAATATTCAAGATGCTTAAAATATTCAGAATATATCGACACAAATTGCTAGTAAATAAATTATGCAACTGTCTAGAAACATTTAAATGATTGTAGAAACTCACTAATTCCGGCAAAATAAACCCTTATTCCTAAACCAGAATAATTTATGATCTGTTTCTCTCTAAGCGAAAATTTCAACAAAGTCTAAATAATCTGAGAAAGCGTTCCAAATTAAGATGAGGATAAAAGATACGGGCAAATAATTTATTTCAATAGATTGGTATTGAATAATAGAATGTGAATCTTCGTGAGGATTTATACATATCATGGGACGAATCATATTATAAGATCATCTAACAGCAAAATATCGTTAAATAACAATAGCTTCGGTAGATATTTCATATCTAGTCATCATTTTCTCCAGTTGTTGCATAATTTAAAAAAAAAACAAGTCGGCATAGGTATCCGCATGTTAGTAATGGTTAGCAAAATAATTAGTTTGAGGGCTACCTTCCATTGTTTCATTTCGCTTAACCTGTTTGCGATACATCCGGCCGATCCAGCTCCAACAATAATGAAATCATACACTTTCTCTGGAAAATTCGATTTATATAAAATGTAATTTTGGTTACAAATTGTAGTACATATATGTAATTATTAATAATATACGTGATTATTATAAAATTATTATGTAAAATTACACATAACATATTTAATGAAGGTTCAATATCAAGAATTACGTTCACCGTTATATATCTTCTAACCGTACGTTGTACATTCCAATGACTTTAAATAGTTAGTCAAAAGGTATACATGCAGGCAAGTGACTATTATGTCGATAGACATTTTTTTTCGACAAATTCGTGTACAAAAAAATATTCCGTCCGATAAATTCTCTAATATTATGTCAAGCGCAATGACTTTTATATAACGATTTTACTTACAAAACGTAATGATCGAAATAACATGCTTCAGCAGTTAAGTGATAGTTTAGTAAAGTGCATTAAACGTTCAACTTGTTATTGCTAGACACAATGCACTTATACATTTGCTTGAAATATTGAACTACCAATTTTTTTGTATTTTTAGATGAAGCAAATATTTCCGTTCGTTCTAGGCGCATGAGAATATTCTAAAAATTGCATTTCATTTTGAAATATAAACAATTACAATTTAAATATACGAGCTGTTGCGAGCTTTGATATTCAAATTCTACCATTGTGTTGTGCAGATAAAAATAAGTCTAAAATACTATTTAGCAAAATGTCCACAAATGCTTGATTAATATTTTGCAAAAGGAAAAAATCAACGTCAAACCATGTTTGCATCTTAGAGTGTCAGATTCCATTACAAAAGTAGTATTAGGACTGACAAACTTTGTCCAACTTTTCAGTAAGCAGTTTAGATCAACTTGGTTGAATCGAATATTTTTCTAGTGGAAATTTTTACTGTCGAAGGTAATCAATATTTTCCTACGAGTAGAAATCGGGAGATGTAAAATCCGGTGATCTAGGAGAGGATTCTAGGACCAGAGGATTCTTTTCTGCTAATCCATTATTGAAACTGTTTTGAAACTATTGATAGCGTCACATTTCGTATGTATACTACAACTTTTGAAGAATTTATGGGTTATTGGCTACACAAGAACTTAGTCTTGATTTTTTATTTTAATTTGCGTATATTATAATTGGATTATTTTCATTTGTATTTACCTGTATCATAATTTGGATAGGAATCGTCGTAACGACTGACTAGGTTAGCGACGAGCGTGAGTGACATAAAAGAGGATGGTTGACAGGCTGATAGTACGGAATTGGATGGCAGTAGACTAATAGATTTCGAGGTACCCACATCTTTCGATTATGACTCAGATTATGACTATTTGTCGTTTGAAATTTTTGGCCTTCTTGTTAGTTTACTGAACTGTTGAGAAAAATTATACACTGTTTAATATTGTGTGTATGTGTGTGTGTGTGTGTGTGTGTGTGTGCCCTATTTCCGATTTAATACTCAAATTTCTAAGAAAATTTGAAAAATACAAAAATATACTTTAAAAGAAAAACATGATTTTAAGGAATACACGTGACACGATTTTACCCGTTCGCTTTTACAATGGTTTTGAAACGACAACTGAAAGTCACTGTAAAATTTGTAATTGTACTGTACAATCTTTAATTATATATACTCCCGCTTTTTATTACACATTCGTCAAATATCATGTAAATGATAGAATTTACAGCCAATTTTAGCAAAATTAGCAAATAATATCAATGATCTCAAGTATTTTCGAGAATTTAGGAAAATTAAAAACGGTATAAAACGCAGCGATTATATGACATCATTCTACGTTTGAACAAACCTGCTGATTTCATTGAACACACCACAATTTTCATGAATGTTTTAAAATATGTTAAAATCTCTAGACCTAAACCAGATGGAATACCCAATTTCTTAATCAAACGTGCTATCCTGATAATTTCGCACTTCTCAATCTGTAATCGAACTTGTGTTACGGTCAAATAAAGGCTTTGCTGATACCTGAAGAACAGTTGATTATTACAGATCAATATAAAAATAGTAATGAAGTAATTTGTTCGTGCCAAAATGAAAGTTTGACCCCTTTCGGTATGAGGATTATAAATTATTCGATGCTTGTTCAAGTGCTATTTCGAATTAAGCGATTTACATTAAGATGCAATAACGAATTGAAATGCATTAACGCGCAATACATTACATAGTATATATTTAAGACTCCAAAACATTCTGCAAAAATGCTTTTATTGAATCCTTACGGGACATCTCATCAATAGCATTCACAATAAAGAACTGTGTGAAGAATAACATTGCCTCTGATCGGAATGGCTGTAACCGGAAGGCTGATTTTGCATTAAGAATGATAAGCTACCAGAAAGCGAATTCAATGGCGCATTTATATTTATTGAACTATTCATATTATTTGTCGGATACAAAATCTATATAATACGTTGTGCAAAACATTGTATTTAATTGTTAAGTGCCGCTGAAATAACATTGGAAGCCCTGATATCACAACGATATTTTAAATGAAACATCTTATGCAATTTTCCACGAAATCTGATATCCTGACATTACCGATGAACAAGTTATAGCATTATTGTTAACGTGAACCCTATGAAATAAATAGACTATAAAGACTATAAAATAAATCAAACAAGTAAATAGACTTATAATGGATATATTTCTACGTACAGCCTCTGGTCACTCACAATTTTCAATTTTCTCACGTTCCTGTTAAATTAATTATAATACAAGAAAATGTACATATTAATAATTGATTTTTATATTAAAAATCAGTAACATTATTTAATTCTTATAATGATAGTTAATTCAACGGCGTAAATGTACGATCAAGTGTCGACTTCAGTGAAACGGTTTCGATTTAAGAACGTACATCAAGTTTCGATTTAAGTGAAACGGTTTTTAAGCGGTTCTTTTGTTTTATAGTTCCATGATACATGAAAAGTGAATCCTAATAGTATTAGTACAAGTATTAGTAACATACTACTAGTCCGATATGAATATCGGATAGTCGTAGTAATAAACAATGGCCTAATAACCAAAGTGACAGGTAACAACGTATTGAGTACCAGAAAACTTGCTAATTTTAGAGAACTAAATTAAAAAAGAAACAAAGGATCTTGCTCTCCGATAATTTTTGCACGAATTGTAGGTATCGATATTTTGAATTACTTTCTCCTTTGCATTTATTCTTTTGCAAACGGATGTAGTTTCTGAAATATTTGAAAAAATCTGTCGGTACTCAAAATTTAATTATTTGTGATATACATCCAAGTGTAGTTGGCACATTAGCCATCGTTGGCACATTACTATTATCATATCTTAAGAATCTAAACCGATGACTACCATGAAAAGCACAGTTGCATTTGCCGATTATTTGTGACGTTTATACGTTGCAGTATAGAAAATCAAGTTTCTCTTTAAATTTCCTCCAAAAGTTCATCGCAGAGAATGAGGATATTAACATAATATATTAACATATTGTATGTGATACTATGTGATGTGTGTGTGTGTGTTTAAACACAGTATAAGGAAATTGTTCGTATTTTAAGAAAAATATAGCAATTATAAAAATTTGTTTTATAAAATGGCTATGATTGAAGTATTACGAAAAGAATATACAGTGTAAGTTATTAATAATTTTGAAGTTATGTGGTGTATTTTAATCTGCCAGTTTTACTGATATTTCAATCTCCATTTTTAGGATTATGTACAACAGTGTTTTAAAATATCAGATGTACAAATGTTTCAAAAAACATGTGCTGAACGATGTACAAGTGATGGTGACAGAAAAGCTGCAATTGATCAGGCACTGAGAGAAACTCTTTTTTCAATCTTATTTGAAAGTGCATCGTATAATGTGCATCGTATAATGTGCATCTGCTTGAGACTTACATTGCATTCTGCATTGAATTATGCCGAAAAGATTTAGCAATTACAAGTATGCCTGTGATGTTACTTGGTGATGTATTTGATTCTATGACACTTGATAGATGTGAACAATTGTTTACTTTCGTTGAGAACAATGTGGTGGTGTGGAAATAAGATTTATTCTTTAGTACTTATAAGAACAATTTATTGAGGGTGTGCAATGATTTATGTCGAAGATTGTCTAGATCACAACAAACTGAATTTTGTGGAAGAATTCTATTTTTGACAAAGTTCTTTCCTTTCTCTGAGAGGTCTGGTCATAATATTGTTAGTGAATTCAATTTGGAAAATCATACAGAATTTGGGTCTGAAAAATCAGAGGGAGATGATTTGGAGCAAATAACTATGGATGATGATAAATCAGAGGCTAAAGTGCCAATCGGTCATAATTTATACAGAAAATTTTGGGCACTCCAAGATTTCTTTAGAAATCCCAATCAGCTATAACTGAAAATACACTGGAAGTTATTTTCAAAAGTAAGTATAGATTATTGTACTTTTTTCGTTATACTTGCATTTATATATTTTTCTTTATCATAAACTAGTTTCATATTTTTTTGTTGTTTAGTATGCTTCAAGTATGTTGTCAGCATTTTTATCTTTTTTTATCTTTTAAATTGGGAGAACAACGTAATTATACTTCAACGTGTGTTAAAATTGATCCTTCCATGGGAGGATCTCATGAGGAAACTACTTATTTTGCAAAATATTTGACGAATCAAAAATTATTGGAATTGCAATTATCTGAAAGTTCAGAAGATACGTATTGCTGCAGTTCCTCTTTCTTTTCCAGTATCTCAACAGCACTGATAAATTCAAAGCGTAAGTATTTATAATTTATGTACATCTTTACACACATTTGTACTTTATTTCAATCGAATTCACAATTCCTCTTGATAGAATCGCACATTTTTAATGAATTATCAGTAAAATTACTTTAAAAGCTATAAATGTTTGTTTTCCAAAGCTTTCTTGCCACTGGCTATGAGACAAGGTCTGCTTTCCTTAAATAGTGTTTCTGATTATTTATATTCTGGAGTCCCAATAATTTTTGTATTTTCTAGTGAAACACATGAACTGAAACCTGATCAAGTAGACTGGGTAAAAGTAACCATGGAGCAAGTTTGTGCTTACTGACAAAAATACCTCTTGATGGTTCAACATTTACTGAAACTGTTAAAAATATATTGAAACGCGAAGAGCACTGGAACGCTTGGAAAAATGAAGGATATCCACCATTCAAAAGACCAACTCCAGATTCTAGTATTGACATGGAAGAGTTAAGGAAACCAAAGAGACGAATGCGTAGAATTGGAGATGATATTAGAGATGCTCAAACAGTAGGAAAATATCACATTGGAAAGTAAGTAACTATGGAAAAATTGTATTTACTTCTTTTCTCGTTTTAATCTCGTGTTTATTTATTTTAATATTACATAATTGAATTTAATTGGTTAACTGTCCTGAACGCACGAAGTTATGGAACTTGTGTCCCAATAATCTTGAAGCATGTAAATCCAAGGAATGAGAATTCTTTACCTCCTTAGAAACGTACTTTGAAGAAGCTATTATGCAACTAGATCCGAATGCAATGGTAGAAGATGAATATAAGCAAGTATCTTTTTTATATATTTGTGTTTTGCTTTCAAACTGCTTTAAATTAAACTACATTATTTCTGCTTATTTTTTTACAGAAAAGTAAATGATTGAAATTTTGGCTGGAGCGCATTAAGATTATTAGCTAGACTTAGTCCCCATTTTTTTGTTCACGGAAATTATCCTATTAACAAACTTCCTGAATATCTCAAAACTATGACCTAAAAAATTGCAAAAGATCGTCCAGTGAGTATAATACTTTTATTTCAGTAATCTATGTTAAATCTTTAAATTTATGTTAAAAAGTTTAAATTTAAAATGCATTATCTTTGTTTCCTATAGCAGACAAAATCGGATATAAAATTCGAAACAGAAGAGGCTCCACACGAGAAGTGAACGATCAAGAATTTAACGAAGATGTTCTAAAACAAGAAAGTGAACAAGTTGAAGTTGAAAATACGGATACAAAAGGACGAAAATTAACTAAAATGACCGAAATAGTGGCGAAACTATCGGAAATTTTGGAAAACGATTGAAAGAAATTGGCAAGCAAGCTTTGTTACACGAGCGAGGAGGTAGAGATGAATTATACATATGCAAACTTAACCTAATGGAAAGAAAGAAAAGGTTACTAACCACAATCTTTACATTTTTTAGATTACATTTTTCCAAGGGAAACAAAAACCGTACGAACAACGTAAAAATATGCTAGAAATTTGGGCGGAAGAATGTATAGACGCTTCCATGCAGAATTTAGCATATATCTTAGAAGGTTTAAAATTCACGGAAGCATTAGCTGTTTTAAAATCTTAATTATTTCATAAAAGATGTATGAAATGTATAAAATTTTTTCCAAGAATGTATAATACTATACGTTGTATATATATAAAATGAAAAATATAAAGTTTTTTTCAAAAAATGAGTAATACTGTACGTTGTATATACGTGAAATATAGTTTTATAACTTTTCAAACAATCTTTTCCTATGAATCTCAATCTTAACTTCAGTAGTAAATTACCCTAAATAGTACATTATGTTTCAACAATAATAGTTGCTGTTAAACAAAAATAACTGAAATATTAATTAAAAAATATATAAATGATGCACTTACACTTATGGTAATATTTCAGCAGTGTAATAATTAGACCAATATGTAGAGTAGCAGAAGTAAAATTACTATAAATGTATGTTCCTACGTGTATAATTATTCTACACATTTTTTTCTAATAAGAAATGATTTTGATAATTTAATCATGGCACGCCTATATTTGGTTAATTGAGTTTCAAATATCGCAACGTCACGCGACGTCGATAGATTAAACTATATTCAAGAGTCCGTTATATGCAGTTTCCGTTCTTTAATTAAAAAGACAGTAATAAAGTGTACAAATAATACAAAATTTTCAACCAAAATGGTCGTCGGTGCAAACTATATCGAAGGATAGTTGGTTTTACATCGGTACGTCAAGATCTACGTTACACCATTGCGAAATTTTTATATCCTTTTTTTCCGGCACGAAGTCGATTCGCCAACCTAATGGCATGCTGACAACCTGAAGGTATAGACCGACGTTCTCTCCACTTAATTGTATTAAATTAATTTAACGTTAGTAATATGTCTTATCTTCGAATTATAGACACTGACTTGAACTCGATATATGCTCGATGTAAAAGCAGAGGCCAACGACGATTAAAACAGCGACAGCTCGCTGTGTGACGTATGCAACGTTTTTCTTTCCGAACGAGAACTATAAACGCAAATTATAAAATGTCACTAGAAGTATACGCCAAGATTAATTCAGAATCTTATTCCACAAATGTTCGCAAACTGTTAATCCTATTTCTAAATAATCCTTTTCGTCATATATAACATACCTGTTATGGGCCTGTAAGTTCGTAAGTAATTACTTGCATTCTTTATTGCACATTCATGCAGCTTATTATACGCATTCATACACCGCATCAAACGCGCCTTATTCACTGAATCCCTTTATTTTTTTGTCAGTTTTAATCGACTCGTTTCTTACATCTAGGAACTACACACTCATATGTATTGGCTAAGACGTTTTATTAGATCGTAGGGCAGCTGTTAATTTACATTCTTCAGTTTTTTTCCCTTCATTTTTCTTCTCGTCGTTTCTATTCTTTTCGCTTCGTTCCATAATCTCTTGAACGGTAAATTCTGACTCGAATGGTATCTCCGAACACGCTTCGAAGGATCTCCTCTCGCAGCAAGCAACGTTCTAAGTACTGGTCGTTTGTCGTGACGTAGCGAATTCCTAATGGCGTCGTGTTAAACGTCGTTGTCCCGTTTTTTCGACGCTTAATAGCGATGACGGATTAAGAGTACAGGCGAAATACTGATGAACGATGTCTAGTCTTATTTCTTAAAGAGAGAAGAGAAATTCGCATGAAGGAGCATGGAGGATCATAGCCTCGAAATTACAGATAGATTTCAGTTCGTTGTTTAGAAACGAAATGGTCGCTCGATTTGTCGTATTTCATTGTCGTATTTTTTTTCCTTCAAATAATATTCTTCTTTTTTTACCAATTTTCCTCTTTTATTTCTATTGCTTCTCGCTATGTATGTAGGCAGTTCATTAAACAGGAACGGCACAAAATCGTCTCCATCACGATTTCTATTTATACAACGATGTTGTTGCTGTGTAGTATATGTTATGTTAGGAGACAAAGACAGAAAAGGATAGAAGAAATTGTAGGTGAGGAATGATAGAGGGTTTAATTCTCCATCAGAGGATCCAAGTACTACTTATAATCGTTCTCCGACATTTCGTCCTCGTCCGCTGAAATATGGATGCTTTTCCTCCTCCTTCTTGTGGTCTCACTGGTTACTTCTATACAGAGTAACGCGAACTTTGTTGCAGGTGTAACGAACTTGCTCCAAGAGGTTTCCGCCAGTCAACGACGATCTTTGTTAATAAATAAAATTTATATCTAAATTTTACCAAATAAAAGTTGTTCTCTTGGAATTGGTAATAGCTACTTGTAAAATAAATTTTCAAATTTTGCGCGTGTTAGTCAATAAGGAAAATGAATTTATCCCTTACTGAGAAAACATGATTATATTAATTAAAAAAAAGTTATTGAGAAGACCAATTTTCTAGTAGGAGCGGTTCATTCATTCGTGTTTTATTACAAGGTTCTGTAGTAAAAAATTCGATAGATAATGATAATTCGTTTCTCTTTCTAATACACATTTAACGAAAATGAAACGAGACGAAATTTTCTTGATGAAAACAATCGAAATTGAAAAGAGGAATGTAAGAGAAAATGTTAATGTGGAAACATGATTATATTAATTAAAAAAAAGTTATTGAGAAGACAAATTTTCTAGTAGGAGCGGTTCATTCATTCGTGTTTTGTTTCAAGGTTCTGTAGTAAAAAATTCGATAGATAATGATAATTCGTTTCTCTTTCTAATACACATTTAACGAAAATGAACATTAATATCTCTTACCATTCGTGGATTCGACTTTGCGAGCAAGACGAAAAGATAATCGAAATTAGGTAATGCATTAGTCCACTCTTATCGATAATGATGTACATTTAACAGGATTGAGACAGTAACTCACCCCTGTTCCATCAGCATTTGTATATTTATAGTTTACATATTTCTTGTTACCTTCTAATATAGTTACCTTCTAAATGCTTAATCCAATTCCTTCTTACAATATATTATGATTAGATATATAACATATCTACAAATATTGTACTAAGATATATAATTATAATGTATTGTGATGTCGAAAAACTGTCTCGACGAATGTAGTACAATTGACTAAATAATGCAGATGATATCATTTTGACATGACCTTACATGTTTGTCATAGAGAATTCGTACTTTTGTTCTCTTGTAAGTCCTGCGATGATATTACGTCGAATCGAGATATATAAATACCAATGATTCCAATCATTGTAAAATCAACTTGAGAAATGACAGCTGTTGGTAATTATAAATAAAAAAAGAGAGAACATATGACCACTGAGTGAAAAGCTTGAATGTGAAAACAAAGGAGTGACGAATGAAAAAATCAGACTGCAATAAGACTGCCTTGAGACAAGAGGTATGCATGTACTATAAGGTTTATATTAAGTGCATTTCAGTTTTATATTAAACGCAGGGTGATAAAAAAAGAAGGTATCCATAACTTCTACAGTAGATAATATTTGTCAAATGTTGCGAAAAATTTCTAATAAAAATTGTACGACATTAACATTATAAGTTACTATACGTACATTATAAGTACAATAATGTCATAGTTACATAATTATTAATATAGTAGTCATTATAAATATATTAATATTGTATAAGTAAGTTATTAATATTATAATATAAAAATTAATAGATACAATTATGTTAATTTAATATTAATAGATAAATAACTTTTTGTTCCAGTTTAACGGTCGACTTTTCTGCTTTGGCAACAATCTTCAGGGATTAGTTTCCTTGTTTATACAAAAGATTTTTCACGTTCGGATTTAAACCAAAACAGTTCAATAAAAGAGGTGGACCTTCCCATGTTCAGTTAACTTAAATCCTTTGGACTTTTTTTATTTTAGAAATATCGTGTACTATTCAGCGACATTAATGACATAGACGAACACCGGAAAATATGAATGCGAATGAAATTGTTAGAACACGCTCTGAAATTATCGAAAACATAGGAAATTCTTACGAACACGAAGGTGTCAAACGTGTGGAAACGAATGGAAGACTTCCTCCAGAAAGAGAAGAGACTAAGCTAATCCGTTGTTTCCGAACAATATAAAACTCCCAAAGCGAGAAAGTCGGCCGTTAAAATGAAATAAAAGAATTGTTCATAACTTTATAAATGTTAATATTTCGACCCATGCCTATTACAACTTTTTTGTAGGAGAATTTCTTTGAGAAATATTACCTACAGTGGAAATTATCACTACCTACTTTTATCATCCTCTGTATATGTTTATGTCTTGTCATTTATTGCCACAAAAGTCTCTAAGTAAGATGCAATGTCTGTTCATATGCCTCGTCTGTGATACTATGATTTTACTTCTACTACTAACTAAAACTTTACGCATCTACAACGTAATATTATGAATCTGCATCGAACTTTCGTAGGGAATAGTTGCCCGTCTATTGAAATATTTTCATCAGTTTCATCTATTTATATCAGGATTATAATAGGATTGAATTTTGTTTATAAATTAGTCCCATCAAATTCATACATATTCATAAAGATAAGTATACCACATAAAGGATTTGGAGATTAGAAGGCTTAGCAGAAAATGAATTTGGATATGTATCTGGATATATTTTTATTAAATGGATAAAATTCGGTATAAATCATAGGAAAAATGTAAACAGTTTCTGTAATTTTCCTTGTAATTAAAATTCGAAGTGGGTCGAAATGATGTGTACCGTAAACCTAATGTTTTAGCTGATAGTAACAAGGAAAAAGTGCTGTTGTCCGAACTCGTAAAAGAAATTGTTATTTTACGAAAATAACTTTCTTATGTGCTTAATAATACATGGTTTGTACAGAATTGCGGAAAAGATATGACTTTAATTTTCAGTCAATAAATTAATAGCATCTGAATTTCAATTTCGTTTTATATTGAAGTGTACCAAAAAATTTTAAAAAATAGCCCTTTATCACTAGAACTTGAGATAATCAAAGAATTTTACTTAAATAAAATATCAATAAGCTTTTCATAAATGGTAAATTGAATAGATTTTGAATTTGAGCAAAATTATTTATTTCAACAAAGTTAACCTTCATTTCATTTTTTTTATCTGTATCAGCAATTAAGACTGCACGAAAGTGAGTTTCAATACAATGTAATGTTTACAAAGGCTTAACTTAAGCACTTTGGCGTCTACAATAGAAATACTAGAATTAGTATTTCTATTGTAGACGCAATAGAATTATCAAATCAACCGATTCGTTTCTGATGTAAATGTAAACGGTACATATTTTTAAAAAATTCCTGGTGATTTCAGGAAAGAAATTTAAAAAATAACTAAGATTTTAGGGAAAAAATACTGGACTAATGGCAGTAATAAAAATTTCAAATATTTTGAAAAATGAATTTATAGAAAGATGTATATTATTCTAATTTTTATATTAATACAATGGAGTAAATTTAAATACGCATTTATAACATCGTATGACCGCAAATAAATGACTTTTCACGAATAAACGTTGTCATTTAACAACATTAAATGTCGAAAAATGCTTGCAATTTATTGCAATTCAAATTATAATGTTCCAGAATGATTGCAAATTTTTTTTGTAGTTAAATCTAGTGTTGTTTATCTTTCGTTACATATATCTCATACATGCATATTCTTTGTGTATAGATTTTGCATATTCTTCGCATATTTATCATGCATAAACATCTGAATTTTAGATACATCTAAATAATTATGTAATATATGTGTGTACGTGTGATTTTTGCATGAATTTAAATTTCGAGCATCTTTTTTCTTGATACACTGTACATTCTACATCCCCGAAATTTCATCACTTTCTGAATTTTGGGGATTTTCTCTTATGAAACAAGTATGCAAAAAGAATTATTTGCAAAAGGCAGCGAGAATCTCCTCTCCTGATTATATACATACATAGATACATGCTCATAGTAAAATCGTACAAATATTGGCCATCAGAAAACACTCGTGTAATTGCTACGTCAAGAATAAATTCACATTAAATTTCTTGTAACGTTCTGTAAAAATAATGTAAGTACATATTAAATTTAATATTGGAATTATTATTAGGTTTTATTCATGTCGTTTAAATATATTTTCTTTGTTTCTCATTTTTTCTTCGTTTATTAATCATCATCTTCGATACCTAATTATTAAAGAATAAATAAATAAATATATGTGAACATCGTGTTATAAATCATTTCGCGAAATTTAAAAATTCGTTTAAATTTATTCCATTTTATGTTATGCATCTATGCGATAAATATCGTAAATAACGTAAGTTATTATATATTGCGATAAAAACGTAAGTACAAAATGAAATTGAAGTAAAAAATGAAATTCTATTAAATATCAAAGAGAAGCCATATTCTATGAATTCAAGATAGACACTTTCATGTGGTACAGGAAAATTCTGAAGATATTAATACACGATTTTTAATATAAATGATTTTTTCTTTATAAAACATTTTTAAAAGCAATCTTTAACTGAATAAATGTTCTCAAACTATTTCTAAAAAATTATTTCTTATTTTATATTTTTACTTCAGTTGTTGCCACAAAATATAATTTTCTCATTTACTTGTATTACAAATTCAAATCTATGTTAAATTTTTAATAATATTATTACAATTATAGGATACATTTGGTATGTCAAATAACATAAATTCTATTATTCATACACTTAAAATAACGTTTTTAATTTCTACCACAGTGTAATTAAAATTTTATTCAAAATTTTATTCTATAAACTATTTTTATCTACTAATATTAATATATAATAACAAAGTAATAACAAAATTTCGTCATTTATTTAATCGTCACACCATGGAGATTTAATAAAAAATACAGATTTAATAAAAAATACAGAATATCATTTAATGTTTGAGTATAATAGAGTGTTTTACGTTGAAAATGAAAAATATGTTAGAAAAGATTGTGATTTAAGATTTATACGTATTGCAATTTTTGGCTTCAAGAATGTTTTAAATATAATAAAAAATACAATAGAAAGGAATAATTCCCTTAATATCTTTATTATACGTAACACATTTCGCAATAATATTAATTTTTATTATTTTTCGCACTTTGTTCAATACTCAAGTATTTTGCATTTAATATCGAAGAAAATTTATTGTCTCATGCAGTCTCAAGCTGATATAATTCTTTGTAACATACAGGATCAATGTAAAAATAAGGATTAAAGATAACGAATAATATTGCAATTAATGCTTTGTTTTCAAGAAAATTGAGTTTGAGATTTAATCAGGACGACATATCCCGCGGGTCGCCAGTTCATCATTTCTGGCGGTCTCAGAGTGTAGAGAAACGTAGACGCATACAAAAAAAAAATGTTGGCACATCTAGTTTCCTTGCAATGATTTTGCAAATACAAATAATACATAAACAAAATAGTCTGTTCCCAAAACAGTCCACTACATAAAAAAGTAGCACGTGCACAGCAACAGTTTTTAGTATTGAATTATATAATAATAATAATAATAATAACAATAATACAAGTAATATAAAAATTCAAGAATCAAAAATGTGTTAACACGCGACGAGCTCTACAATTTGAATATAAAATATTTTTATTGTTCAAATATAAGCGTTCCTTCTGTACAGTGTTGAGCACGATATAATTCGATAATATTCCAGTACACTTACAAAAGAACATTTTATAACAATATACCGTCATTAAAAGCAGATTAAATATCGAAATTAGAAATGTGTCGATATTACTTAGAATCGATGTTCTCGAATATTTATATTTCTTGTATCATTATTGTATAACTCGTTATTCGAAATTTCTACATCACATTATCTTTCTATTTAATGAACTATATGTGGAAATAGATTTTGTTGATGTATCATTTGCTTTCATAAAGATATCATCAAAAAATTAGGTGTTCCGGTACTTTTTTGATTCATTCTAGGTTAGATTATTGCACTAATTTTTATGAAGCAATTGAATATAATTGGTTTGAAAGATCCGCAATTACCTAATTTATTTTGTCGCTATATTTATTTAACTCCGAGACATATTTCAATTATATGGTTTATATGTGCACAACTGCAGTGAGTATCGACCTATTGTTTGATCATTGTCCTTCCGTCCAACATGTCATGAAAATATGTGATTACAAAATCAAAGATCTTTATTATTCAAGTTTCTGCTTCGTAGTTTTCTTTTTTTTTATTGTTTTCATACAATAACGATGGGCAATTTAAATATGGAATTCATGAAACGTTTCTATAAAAACAGATTGGACATACATAGTTCTTTATTTTCCATTTCTTTCAAACTTTTCTTTTCTTTAGATTCATCTATAAATCTGACTGGACTTTTCGGATGGTGTTTTGGATGATGTTTGACTTGATCGTATAACGTTATTATATAAAACTAGTATTATTGTTAATAAATAATAAGTTAAACACCACATCATACGAATTTTATCACTATTCAAGACTCGATTAGTATGACCTCGGTTTGTGTAGTAGTGTGGCTCCTACGTCGGTGAGGGAAAGAACGATAATGGAAAGTAAATATGGAGGGAGCTATTCCACTATACTCTCAGAAAGGAGAACTCGCGAGCTGTAGGACAGGCTCATGAAAAGAAAGTATGTACATGCATTCGATGTACCAATGGCAAGCATTGTTTGATTCAAGAACCAACTGTAGTTCGTGCTACTCTTTGCAAGCCAGGGGACGAACTGTTTCCTTCTGGTTACATAAAACCCATGATCCGATTTCTTTTACCAAACTTCAAATCGATCGTATAAATAAAATATAATGAAATAATATAAGATAATGTATAATGTATAATAATAATTGTAGAGATCTCGTATATACTACCGAATATATTGTTACAAATCGAAAAATCATTAAATCAGGGAAATTTCCTCATTAAAAATCGAAAAGTACAATTTTATAAATATTATGTATTATCAAAGCTTAGTAGCGGTAACATATACAGACAAAAGTTGTTTGGAATGATCACATATTTTACTTGTTATTGCTTGACAATATAATATAAGGTCGTCAATATTGGTGAAGAATCGTTAATATAAATATTTACCTAATACTTTATTATTTACATTGTTTAAATTATTTAAAGATAAGGAAATTGCGTATGTAATTTACAATATCTGTAAGACGACACGGCATCAAAAGTGTAAATAACAGAAATTTTTAGTATAGAATTGGAACAGACGTGATGTTTCGAGGAAAAGTGAAACACGTGTAAAACAAAATTTCCTCAACGTTTGCTTACAAAAAAATGAAATACAAAAATTTTTGTAATACACATACGTGAATCTACATATGTAATATATATAATCCATATATATATATATATATATATATGTGTATATGTATGTATGTATATTAATATAGCAATGCATGTATGAATTTTATAAAATTAAAATGAAAATGTCTAGTAAATTAATAATTTTTTGACGTACATTTTTCAAAGAGAATGTCGAGCTACATTGATCAATAGATAAAAGAATATTAATCCACTGAAGAAAGTGGAGGCGAAATCTCTAAAGCTCCTTCACCTACAAAAAATGTCATTACTTTCATTTGTACTTTTATTAACAAAGTTCTTTCACATCTCCAAAAACAAGGGAAATATTTAAAGTAGTAGTTATTGCTGAACTTTACATATTCATGCAATTATAACAAGCTATATATATTTGTTAGTTGAAGTCAGAAATAAACGTTGGAAGAAAAAATTGAAAAAAGATTAAAAATAGATATTACTGACGATTATATACTTTTCGCGAATGAGATAACACATTACTTTTTTACATAGCAATATTTCTTCTTTTTGCATATATCAAATTCTTTTGTAACAGAATTGTATGTTGATAATAAGGTTAAAGATACATATTTTAATCTTAATTTTTTGAAACTTATTATTGTGAAAAATGAAGACAAGGACATAACTTGCGACTCTCAAGTTTTTCCCTCTATTGCATATATTGCATATTTATATATTATGAATAAGTAATCTTTTTTTTTATATTCGTTATATAAAAGAATACATTATATTTTTATTATTTTAAGTTATTGTTTCAGGAATTGCAATTAAAAAAATGAAACTGTAAAAAACAAGAAAATGCTTTTTCCTTAGAGTAAAAGAATTAAATGAGCAATAGTTTCATTCATTTTTATGAAAATGTCATATTTGACGTGAATGAAAGAAAACGACGTTAAAACTGCACGAAATCGATGTTACTTTTTGTGAAAATTCTCGCATTTTCTTAGTTTAATAATTTCTACGCTTATATTTAAATTAAAGACAAATTTGTTACTATGCAATGCTTTCTTGAACTATAAGATATTAATATTTATTACTATTTTATTACAACTAATTTAAAATTACTGTAGATAAACAGGAATGAATAATACGTAAAGACGAACATGACGTGATTTTTTACAATGAAATTAGAAAAAATTATGAATTAAAATTTTTTAATTTGTTTTCAGGAAAATTAAGTTCGAAAATTTATCAAGTACTTGAATTTAATTAATTTGTGACACAAATAAATAATTAACAAAGATATTATCGTACGTTTGGAAATAATAAAAAATGTAGAATAAAATGTTTTCGACTAAAGATCTATTTTCAACGAAATAAACTTTGAATATGTTTTATTAAAAGTTGCTTTGGTATACGTAATACATAAATAAATTTTCAAACTCGATTTTTTCCGAAAACGAAGCATTTTACGAAAAAGTTTTTATTGTAATTTTTACTTATTTTTGCATAAAATAATATCTTGTTAACTATTTCTTTTCTCATCTCTGTAATTCAAATATATTTGATAAATCTTCAACCCGTTTCTTTTTTTCGAAGACACAGTCACAAGTCAAAAAATTTTATTCAACACTTTTTCCTCATTTTTTTAAAAAGAATTGCATCCTGTTCACTTTTACATATCATTCAGTCGAATCCTATATTTGCTTTGCGTTTGATGAATACATCCGTCATAGCTTAATTTTAAATAGGCAGATATGTACATACTTTTGAAATTAAATTCCATCGTTAAAGGTTTCGAATATTTTTTTGTTGAATCATCTAAATCAATTTAAATATCGCAATAATTAATGGATCGACCGGCACACTTTATGCGTTAAGTATTGTGCCACAATTGTCCATGTTCTTTTCAATCTTAGCAATAGGTGATAGAAAAAGTTTATATTGTTTACATAGCATTTCAGAAAATAAAAATGTAATCATAAAATTATTGATTTTTTAAATCCTGTAACATCGTGTAAAAAAATTGTACAAAGTTCTCTGGCTATGGTCATCTTAAAGGCTGATTTTTTTTCATACTTATATAACTGAAGATAATTTTTTTAAAGACGAAAATCAATGAATTTAAAAAATATTTCCAGGCGAAGGGAACAAACTCGAAAGTCGTGCGCTACGTACTTATCTTTGTTTCAAATATCTTCTGAGCTGGTCATTTTTTAATCCATATTATCCTAATACTTTTTTGTATAGAATATCGAAAGGATTCAATGTAAATAAGTATGTAAATATTTATTTAAAAATTTTGTATCTGCAACGTGCGTCAATGCGTTTGCGAAAAAAATATGATCTGCAGTATATCCATTTTGGCATATATTCATCTTTTTCCTTTAACATTTTTTTCTAATTTCAACCAAAAAGGCATTTTGTATATAGGTCTTTATTGAAAGATTAAAATGTAATACACATTTTTTTTTTTAAATTTTATATGTTTAGATTGCGAAAAACAATATTTTTATTCTGTATTATATAACTAATTATTTATAACATCTTGTGATAAATAATGGATAAATTGTTTATGTCTTATAGGTTCCTTGTGTTAATATGAAGCACTTTTCTTATAAAATGTGTTGAAATCTGTAAAATCATAATACAAAATTGTATCTCTAACTGAAAGTAGATTATACGTAATTGAATAGTAATTTCATCTACTGTTATGAAATAAAAAGAATTACAATCTTTTCGTTGTAGATACTAATTTTTTCAACGAATAAATTAAGTAGAATAAATGAGGGACAAAATGAGGTTTAAATGGTATACAAAAAATTTTTTTGTTAAAAAATAGAAATATAGAAACAAGTACTTCTTCTTAAGTATCAATTAAACTACAATTTATATGTATAATATTTTTTAAAATAATATTTCAAAATCATAGTTCATTCAAAAAATCACATATCTTTGAAAATGATCAATAATAAAGAGTAGTAGTCTCAGAAAATTATATAGAGTTCTGAATATTGTTACGGTAAATACATAATATATTACTCAAGCTTATGATTATTAGTTTTAATTTATTTGTATTACAAGTTATTTTTTCTTCTTTGTTAAAATTTGTTATTTGAAAGTGTTTGAGATTTATCGTCATATCGCAAAATGTGCCAAAGTCGATACACTCGTTAGTTTACTTTACCGACTTCATTCGAAGCAAGTATGTATATGTTTTCTGTTCTAACAGACGAGTTATCAGCCAACGGAAACGTGTACAATTAGTCATGTAGATCAAGTATCTATAAAAGAAAGACCCTCTTTGACGTTCGAGGAATTTCGTTGTTTACTTGGGCCATACATTGGTCTCAGTTTTTCACAAAATATTACAAGATATTCAATTTAAATTCTAATTTTTAACGGAACAGTTGCACCAATGTTTCCTGATAACTAATATTTGTGATATCTCATTACATAGAAAATGAATAAATCCACAGACTACAAATTTTCTATCTCTTTGCATTCTACTACATTCTATAGTACAATAGTAGTGTAAAAAGCATATAGTATGACTCTGAAATAAATGACACCCTATATATATAGATTAGTATTACATAGTATTACATAGATTAGTATTACATAGTTTACAGTCCAAATTCATTTCAAAAAAATGAAATTGATTACTGAAGATATAGCTATTTTTGATTTTATTTTATATTAACTCAAAACAAATGTTGCATAACTAGAAAAATTACTGCTTTTTCCAGTTATATGTTATTATAAAATTATTACATATTATTACATATTCTTATTGTAAAAGATTGATAACTTTTTTTAAAACTTGTTTTTTTACACGAAATCGATAGTTCCCCTGCGAGATTAATACATTGACATCGTTATTTTCTTAATTATTTCTCGTGAAATTAATAATTTCAACATTAAACAAAAATGATGAAATATCATTCTGTATGAATCAATCCTCATCTTAGGAGTCGCCGTCACTGTTTGAATATCTATTCAATCCTTTGGCAATACTATACTTGGCTTAAAATAAGGCTGACTATTCTGGACTCTCCCTTTATCGCTAGTATCTGTGACAAATCTATGTCCCTCTATTATTCTCACATAACTTATACGAAGACTCAATTTGAGATAGCGAAGAAGGAATTTAGTCTAATCCTTATCCAAGAGAATGCGAATGCTTCCAACTCATCAATTCCGAAGGCTGTTCCAAATGCTCGAAACGAAGAGATATGAAAGACCGGAGACTCTTCGGAGATAGCTTCTGTTTAGTGAATTAGGGCCAGTCCATGCTTAACCTGGTAATCGCTATCGATGGTCAGCTGCATCCATTTGCGATTTGTCACGAGATATGTTTGGAAATTTGGTATATATATGATGAACGAACACTGTGGGGACTCAACACCAGATCAGGTACAACACTTTATCCCCAAGCTGGTTGGCTTCTTCGGCCGAAGGTAGAGTTTGAAATTGAAACTGAAATGAGACAGTGGGGACATGACGTGTGTACGTGACGTAGGAACTCCAAGACGTCGAGATACGTCACAATGTACAGAATCACAAGAAAGTGACTTAATTAAAACTCAGCAGGAAAATATTTGGGGCGTACGAAAGATTTGCATAAAACAGAGAACGTGTTAAATGCGATAGTGGGAAGAACACGTTGCCCATAAATTAAGGTGAGCCAAATTTTCGGGGCTATTTACAGTCCCATAAAGTAGTTTATGAGCGAAAATGAGATTTAATCATACGTCTACCTTACAAACGACAAAGACAAATAAAGACAACAAAGACGAACGCAAATGATCGAAGAAATATGTACTTGACGAACTAATGTCAGAAGAAAATCACCTGTAACTTCCGTGAAAGTTGATTTGTATATGAGAATTAAGAATATACCGAATATTTCAGATTCTATTCAAATTAAACACGAGTAAACAACGTATCGCAGACTTTGCAGTATATAAAAATGGGAAAATAAAAGTTCCATTTATTTTTAACCGCATAATGACTACCGATAATAATTATGTTTGTAAGAAAATATTTCTTACTTTACATTATTCGTATGACTTCTTACTGAAATTGAGTGTCTACGACAAAATTCAGTCTCACTCCTATCACTATGTGTTTCTTAGATAAAAAAAATCAGTTTCACTGTTACATCACTTGTACGACAAAATACGACGTACACAAGTTAAACAATTATTGTAATTCATAATATGTTGCTCATGGTCTCTTGCACAACAAAATCAAATAAACCACATCAGTGCTAATCGCTATAATTGATACTCGATCTTAATTTGTAACTAGCGTACAAACTAATTTTAAATAAAATCTTCATGTCGTATGAGAAAGATTTTAGAAAACAAATGTTTAGAATAAATTTCTGAACCTAAGGATTTATACATAAACAATATAGAATCAATCAATGATCAGAATATAAATATGATGTTAGAGTCAAATAGAAACCTGAATTCTTCCAAAACACAAAAACAGGAAGAAGACTGAAGTATGTTAAGGTGAAAGAATTATATACCTGCTATTAATCATAAAATATGTACGTATACACAATAAAACGGATTATTTTATCTATAAGAATAAACTATACGAAACAATAGGAACACTTGTTTTACACTGACTTATGATAAGCATTAATTTATCTTCTTTAATCGATCATCGTTTAGTGTCGTTTCTATACCAGAAGATCTGTTCATTATTACCAGCATATAGCAATTTAAGACAAAGAAACGAGTATCCAAAGAATCAAACGAACTAAATCGAATATAAATTTACAAAGATAGTCCGATCTTAATACAATTACACAAATAATAACAAAAACCATAAAAATGTAAAAGAAAATTGAAGACAGCAAGATAAATCACTAGGAGTAATCTCTCCTCTTAAAGATGATCCTATTATTCCTAATTTTGGATAATTGTCTGTCTAAAGAGTAACATTAGAAAGTATTCATAGATATAGTGACGTCAATTAAAAACACAAGTATAGTTGAACTTCTTTTTTAACAACAAAAGTGTTATATCTTATATAAACAGAGTGAAGTAAATGAAATTAAAAAAATTTTATCTGGTACTAAATTTATTTTAATTTATTTTATTATTTGAAGCAGATATTTATATTACGTTCAAATATTTCGATTGTAAATCTAAACCTTTTAAAGACAGAAACCTACAGGATGCTGCGAAGTATATTTCCTTATTGCTTACGCAACGTAATGGAAAATGTAATTATCAAAAGTCTTACATAATTTGTCGAAAATTGCAATCTGGGAATTACGTATCAGCAGACAACATCGTACCACACTGGATAGTCTTATTGCCTTGGAATCCAACGAAGAAAAACTTAGAAAAACTTCGTCAATATGATAACCATAACTTAATAATATCTATCTACACATTAAAAAGGCAAATGAGATAGGATTCGAAAACATTATTAATTCTTCGATTAATTTTCCGAAATATTAATGTCTTGCTGTGTGAAAAAAGAATCAGCAGTAGTGTACCACAAGGCTCTGTAAGATAATTAATGTTATGTTTTCCATACCAGTAATTTAGGAAATCACGAGCATCATAGAAGCACTAGTTAAATGTGTTCTGTTTACAGATGACTTCACGTTCAGATCAAGATCTTTGAAACTTCATTAAATCAAAGCATTAAGCTTACTTTGAAAGATTATTTCCTCTAAATTAAAGTCGACAATCATGGTCTTTAATAGAAAAACTAATTGTACAAGACAGAGTACTCCAATACTTGGAAATTATACTCTATCGATAAATAATTAAAATTCTTGGTCCTATGGTCTTATTTTTAATAATAAAGACAGATCATACATTATGAAAACTAAAGAGAACTATGATCGAAAGTTAAATTTCAGGAAGGCAATAATATTCAGGAACTGAACTAACTTTAGAATCCTAATTAAAACATATCAATCAGATGAAAAATCGATTATGGATTAATATTATAAATCAAATCAAAAGACCAGAGAGAATAATTAATAACAGTCTAGCAATAATTAAGACTCGGTTTTTCATTTAGTAGTTGTTAAGTGATAAATCATACACCTCTTCCCTATAGGAGAATATCGTAGAAGAACTTTGGTATGCTTTTGTATACTTTAACCATTACATTTTTTTTAAATAATTCTACGAAAAAAATTATGTTCTGTAATAGATCCATGCACCGATACAATCAAAGAACTGAACTAACAAGTTTATCGAATTTACAATTATACTTTTAATTTACTGAAGGTTAAAATTTCTGGATAGTTAAAAACATCAACTTGTATGTTGAAAACTCCAACATAAATGAAACTTATATTATGAAGAAAACATCAGACAATTTGTTGAAAGAATTCCTTATTGAAAGTGTGGGATAGAAATTTCCAAAGCAGATTTTGGTATTAAATTTTCTGAAATTTTCCTCATCATCTCCAACTAGGCTTATACAATATTAAAAAAAATGAAACAGGTAGATAAAGTAAATAAAATATTTGTAACAAGTATAAATTTTATATATGTATAGTCTCCATGAGGACATTTAGCAAATAGTTGCAAATTGTGGAATTCCAATAATAAAACCAATTATTGAAATATATTATAAAATCCTAGAAAAAAATTTAGTCATAAAAATCCTTCTAGGTGGGTATCACGTATGTATAGAAACTGAGAATAATCAAAAGATTAATGAAGTTATATTAATATTGATCACAATGACAAATTCATATCTTTCGTTACAAATTCTACAGATATAAAACAGTGTATTTTCAAAGATTTCAATGATATTTCATAAAATCAACGTGGTGTAATTTATTGTATTAATTTTTCTGTTCTGCCGCTTTAACGCCTCCGATGGAAATTTAATTATTTACTCGTCGATAATACTAATATAAATTCTAGAAACAATATAATTTATTTTTATACAAATTATATATTTAAGGCGTTGGTCTAGGTACTATGGTTCTATCAAATTTTGAATTATATTTCAAAATCAATTTTTCAGCATGAAAATTAAATGGTGTGTGTAAGTAGTATTCGTGACATATGATTTCATTTAGTAAAAACTAATCATGGCAAGTGTATTCAAAATTGCAACTGCACTGATTATTTTTCAAATGTATTTTTCTTGAAAACAAATTGTATCTCAAACAATTCTTATTCTTGACTTTTTTCTCATTTCAAGCCATACAATCTCTCTAACTTGACTTATACTACAATTTACGAACCATTTCGTATAGACTATTTTAATATTGTCAGTACACGTATGATATAATGAAATGAAGAAGATTTTCCATTGTCGTGGAGCACAAATAGTAAATCAAATTTATATTTAAAAAAATGTTATTTAGACTATCGAACTACTTCACGTGAAGAAAAGAATTTTAGAAAATATTTTTGTTTAGAAATTTTTTCAACCCATGTATACAATTTATAAATCTTTCATCATATGATTGTCGAAATCAAAAGAAGCAACTGTTGTCTGAAAATTTTTTTTCATCTCTTACAGTTTATGATAAAAAATCGGTAATTCGAAATATTACAAATAATTTTAATATATCATATAATTGTAATATAATATAGTATATAATATAATATATAATGGGTATATATTATAAATGTTTATAATATATTATATAGTTAATTAATTTGCATTACAATTTAATATAGTATGTTTATATTCTAAACATTTGTAATCGAAATATTCGAATTTTCAAAGAATAATTTCATTTTCTTGGAATGAATTTAAGTTGAAAAAAGAAATTGCATACTATATGCTCTATGTATTTCTAAATTTTCTTAATTTCGGATTAAGCATCTTCCTTCTGTTAAAAATGATAACATATAATAAGTGCTAGTATTTTCCGAATATTATGAAAATATTGTAGCTAATTATTACTAGAAGATATTAGGTATTCTCTGAAAAGAGTTTTTATTATTTCACTCTTTTTTATTCATACTTCGCGAACGATATATAGTGGAACTATTTTAATATCTATTATATCAGCTTAGCAAATATGAAATGAATTAAATCAGTGAATTTAATCAGAATTAGTTCAAATACTTCAGCTTTTATCTTTCACGATCGCTGTTCAATTATCTGCGACAATCGTTCAAAGTGGTAGTTGTAAATTTTGTATTAGGCGGAAATGTTATGATAATATATTATACATTTTATTATATTTACATTTCATTCTTTTATACATTTATATAATATTATTCAATAATCATAATTATACACAACTACCTACATTATCATAATTTCCTATATTTTAGTTACTTGTGGTATCTGAATTTTTTATAATTGTATCATCTAATTTAAAACAACAATTGCCAAATTATAATTAAACGATCACAATTGCTTGCAACTTTGATTACCAAGAAAAATAAGGGATAAACAGTGCAATTTCTTTAAAACTTGGAAATTAAACTCCACCAATTGTAACATTATTAATCGGAAAATCTCCAATTCCTTTGTAATATTTATAAGACCATGGATAAACGATACCTTTAAAACACGAGTAAAAACAAAATTTAAAAAATAAAAATCTGTAGAAATGCATTTTTTAATGAGAACTATGCAATGTTCAAATATTTCTCTCATCATTGAAAGATTGCTTTGATGTCATTCATAAAGGAAACGATTTTCTTCATTAACTATATACCAGTTATAATAATGGAAATTCCCTATCCAGATGAATAGAATGTCTTATAACACTTACCATTGTTATCGCTTATCTGTTATTTTTTCGTAATTGCTTTACTCTTGAACCTTTTAGCATTGCGATGCTGCATTCTGCAACATGTCGATTATCTTTTCCGTGTATGAGCAATTAATCACTCTTATAGGAACTTAGATATGAAGACTGTTCTCAATGGATATATCAGTTGATTAATTTTCAAGTAGATTAATATCAGTGTAGGAGCACTTTTAAAAAAGATTTATAAATTCCAATTTCATATTTTTGCTAAAACATAAAATATTCTTTTCTTTCGTGATGCAATCTTACAACTTACTTATTCATTCTTCGCAATTCTGCCCTGAGTCAGAAATCATTTCTTCCATCAGATTGTGGAGCGATTTTATTTACGCCAGGTAAAATTCAGCATTAACCGTGTTCTAGTATCTGGGACAGATACATTCCGCGATGGATTTTCTCCCATTTTCTCCCGGAACGTCAGAATCCTGAAAATCAGATGAATTAATCTCTTGTTTACCCAATCGCCCCAAATTGGCAGGGTGGCTTCGACGATCCTTTTCCCGATCGCACTATTCACCAGAATGTCCATTGGCGTATCAGATCTCCAATGAAAGTCGTCGGTCAGGTATATCTGCAAGTAGAGCCCCGGGTGGTCTCAGGCCGTACACGTCGCTTGTTGGCGCACGCGCAGAATTCACGGCTACTCGAGGCTGTAGTCCCGGTAAGATTGAGTTCCATAGCTAAGTGAGATTAATTTGTTTGATAAATTTGTTCCCGAGATAGGTGTAGTCCCTAGCGGTCCATATTACTATAGATACGAGTCCTTCTGACCAAAAGAAAACTGCAACCACTGGCCAATGGATCTTTCGTCCAAATGGAAGTCTCATAGAGTAGCTTATTCAGCACTACACTACCGGTGACCGGCCGCCTGCAACATTCCGTCTAGAATTTATTTATTCCCCACAACGTGCTGATCTATGATGAGCCGTACAGTAAAGTGCCAAAAATGAACTACCGTCTAACGAATCAATTACATTTCGTTTGAATAAATATCCCGCAAAACTCGAGATCATCGTGACAAATCCATGTCCCGTCCGAAACAGAAGAAACATTTTCTATGTTTTGGTCTATTTGTACTTAATACAGCACGTAATAACAGTCTTGAAGCATGTTGTCAACATTACCATTGAAAACTTTTATTAATCATGGTGCTGAACTTGGCAAGGACATTTTGAAATTCTGAATCACTGTGCTTGATAACGATTTCAGCAAAATTGTTAATTTATTCATTAGATGCTTTTGAAATACAGAAGCAGCAATTGGTAGAACTAAAGACAATTTTTAAGCAGAAAGAATCGAAGATAACCTGGACGAGCTGCACTAGTTTCTTGATTTTCTATTTCAAGTTGCTATCTCCGTCCACCAGAACGGAGAATCATCTGCGTCCATTTTCCTGTGAACATTTTTAATAATTTGAGATAAATACAGACATGGATATATAAAATCGTTCCTATTAAGTAGCAGCCATAGCATTACCTTCACGTGCATTAAATTTTCAATCATAAATGTAATGCATGATCGCCCCATACTCATTAGTAAACCTATATAAGTTTCTGTCTTCGACCACACAAATTGATCCATAATTAGAGAACCAGCATATACCAAGAGAATTAAGCTCTAAACAAAAAAGGCAAATATCAATGTCAATGACGACTATCTGATTTTATAGCCTTCAATGTTTGTTACTCAGTTTATTTCCTTTCCAGCAAAATTCCATATCAGGAATAAAACAAAATTAAGAATTTCCATTTATCCATCCACTTGTACGATACATATTAACAAGTACATTATGAAAAGATACATATTAACAAATACATTTATTGCAAACCAGACCCTATCAAAAATCCTATACCTGAATCATAGAAACTAGAAGCATGTGTTCTTTTTACAAATTTTATAGTTGCTAGAATGCAAAGTTGAGTTGCTATAGTGTTAGCAGAACTAATTCCAATCAAGAATATAAATAAAATTGTCCACTTGATAAAAATGGAAATCTTACCCACTCTTGTTACTTATCTCTCTTATCTCTTCGTCTCTCCCCCCTACTAAAAGAAAAAATAACTCAAGTGATGCCATCCAACTACACATCCAATAAATTCTTTACCAGCATTTCTGCCCAACTTACCAAGATATGGCCGCATTCCTGCGATTATAATACTACATCCAAGACACATGAAAAACGTGGTAAAATAAATTGTATAAATACTTCTCCATCATTTTTTTTCAACAACATTTTTCAGCTTATTACACAAGAATAGGAATTTTTTATCTATATAAATTCATTAAAAGTATCATATACATAGAATCACACTTTTTATAAATCTTATTGCAATTAATTTGTTATATTTAGTATTTAATGCAATAAATTTAGTATAAATGTAAATTTCAATTCCCCGCAAATTTTTAATAACATCTGAAGACTCACTCCGTTGAATTATTAAATTACCAAATTATCGTATCGTCGCCGTATTTTACATGTCAGAGATAAAAAGTACTAAATTTCGCAGTACTTCGTACTTGCCAATACCTTTTGAAAATTTGCGTACACGCATGTCACTTGAGAATATCACAGCCACGTTAAAAAGGAAAAAATTTAAATTCTTTGTCACTGCATGTGTTTGCTGAATTTATCCATGTCAAACACTCATAATCGTATATACAATATAATATGAATATTAATCATACTACATCATTTCAACTGCATTCTATCAATCTTTGCTTTCCACGCGTACTTTTCGTGCAAATAAATAACTAACATATGACGTTTACTCTTTCTTGCGCAACAGCTAACAGTTTTTGCATTTGCATCTTGTATCGCTACCTTATGTACCAGACAATAATAACTTTGTTATTATATTTAATTATTACGTCTTGTGATCATTGCATGAAACACTGACGTACGTTTGTCGATATTATATAAAATATCAATTTTGTATTTTAAAAATAACATAGACAGTTTTGGATTGTTATTTGTCACTTCTATAGACAAACGAGCTCGTTATTTAATTCCATAAGAATTTATTGCATTTGAAACCATTGTCCTAGTAATACAGTGAGACATTACAAAATCAAAAGTGACATCTAAGCCTTTTGTAGAAAGACTGTAATAGTGTTATCTTCACAATATTCATACAATTTAAGAAACTATTTCCCGCAATGCATTAAATGAAGCGTTTACGGCTGTTTCATTAACGCCGTCGAGTCTACCGGCGCTTGATCTCTGTAGATTATATAAATTTTTAGAAAGAAATATAATATTAATACAAGAGAAATAAAATTTAACATTTAACGAAGAATGATAGAATCTACCATTTAATGGATACATTGCAGGTAAAAGTCATTAACAGCGAAATAATTGTAAAAGGAAAAATTAAAACTAAATGTAATTAACAAAATATAAAAACGTTTGGCAAAAATGGCTAGGTAGAAGACAACAGTTGACATATCACCTGTAACGAACTCATACGCAAAAATGCATAAAATTTGAACTCGTGTATAATCGAGTGACAGAAAATATGTTGGAACTAGAGCACAATAATGTTGTTGCAGTGTTCTTCTATTGTTATCATGAATAGTTGTTCAGTTCGGATAGTTTCTTATTGTTCTTCAATGGAAGACGTCGAATCGTCTCTAGTATTCTGGAAAACATTTAAATTAATTACTATAATTCTTTTAATGCGAGACTCCTACTGCGTCGTGCAGGTAGTTTAGTTTTACGGCGGTATTATAGTACCATTTAGTCTGAAAATATGTTCAGAAATTGATATTGGTGCGTAAATTTTTCCACATTCCGTCCTATTTCATGCAATCTGTTGCATTATACAGAAGATAAAGCTCAAATTCTTAGTATTTTTGTATAAGATTGAAAATAATACTCATAAGAATAAAGCGCCATCTGAAAAAAGTTCTGCTCTTGATCTTACTGTGATATTAATTCAATGTATGGGTCTATGAAGAAGTAAAAAATTCCAATTTTATTGTTATCTTCAGTAAAACAGGTGTTATATAAGAATACTTGTAGAATGTCCCTATATCTAAATGATTTGCCTGCATTCATTATGAATTCAAGACTCTGGAATTATTTGGAATAAACGTGTATGTTGCAACTATTAATACCTAAATCTATATTTATATATTATGTAACGATATTTCTATTATAGTTGCATTGTTATTGTTAATATGGTGATTAATTTTGAATATATCAATGTTCCATATTTCCCAATACCTAACAGTAATTAGTTTCACTTTCATATAACACAAATTTTTTAATCTCGATGTTCGGATGATGCCTAATGGTTTGTTGCTAAACTCTGTGGTTGAAGGTCCTTTACTATTGTATTATTAGTTATGCAGTCAATCAGCTATTGACTTTACGTCAATTTATGGATCTTCCTATGGCTACGAATTTGAATAGTGATATCTCACAATTAATTCTTTATTTCGCCAGCACTCTGGCGCATCTCCATTTATTCATATTTAAATGTTTTATCCGATAGTAATCACCAAAACTACTCAAACTCCATTTTTTGACACGTTTCTTCAATACATCAATCGGGAAATAGTGTATTGATAATATTGAAGTGTTGATAATTTAGAGTAATGGATGACTTCATGTTATTTACCTGTAACAGGTATCAATTTTATGCTAAAAATTTGTCGATAATAATTTCAGTTTTCGACCCTGACCTGATTTCACACAGACTTGATTTCCAGATAACTTTTGTAGTACCACATGTCCCTTCTGAAAGAAAATTTTTATCATATAAGTGCGATACGAACAGAATTAATAATACCTAATAACATTGATTCAAGTATGATTTCCATGTCTTTGGCTGAAAACCAAATGTGTGAAATATTTCCTAATGTTTTGCATAATGCACCTGACCTAAACATCCTCAGGCTTTTTTACGTTAAAGCTCTCTTTGAGTCAACTGTTTGAACAAATAAAAACATGAACAGTATCCGGCTCAGATTCAATTTACAATCTTCACACCTATTTCAAGTTGGCTTATGCTATCATATTTTTTTTTTACCTGAGAAAATGATCAATATGCGAATATGCGACTACGCGGATTTGTGGAAATATAACAGTGATTAAGAGGAGATATTAATTCAAATGAGTATCAATTGCTTTCGCATTCTGCGCGGGCTAGATCAATGTGGTTGTTGTGCTCTGTAGTATAGTATATCCGTATATATAGTATATCTAGTATATCTATGTATAGTATATCCGATATATAGTATATCTATGTAATATAATAATATCCGGTCGTCATAGTTCGACAGCCATGTAAATATTCCAGTACACTTTCCATAAATGTTCTATATTGGCTGTACCTGAATTCATGAAAATATAACGGTGATTCATTATGAGATGAATTTGACCCTTTAATTCCAAGAAATGGTGTGTTCGCCAATATTCCTGTAAAGAATTGCCTGCGTTACGACAAAAACTTCAGACGTCTGTCTGTAAAAAATTGACATTTGAAATGTTGATAAAAAGTTGTTTTTTATTCAAATGCATTCAGACACAATGTTACTAGAAGCAGAAAGAAATATATTCGCTCTCGTAAATTTTCCTAAATTTTTTCCTCTAATACATACATTATATCATATATGTTTAATCGATCAATTAAATTAATTCCTGTGTAAAAGCTAGCATTTTCTATACAATGAAATTGTCTTCTTCATTGCATTTTATCATTGTAATAATTAACTATTCATTGACATGGGATCAGTTCTCACGGACACGTGCAGTTAGTTTCGCCCTGACATAATTCGTTTTAGAAGTACATGTCAATCAACTAATGCAAGTAATTGCTCCTAACATAAAATTATAAAATGCACAAAATACCTTTTCCTTATTATCCTGTTCTTTTTGTATAATTTTGTAGTGTTTCTTTTGTTTATTAATTTTTTAAACGAATTGAATAAGGGAAATATAAATAACTAGAGATATAATGTATGATATAATGTATGTATTAGGAAGATAATGCAAATAATGAATATTTCTACAGAAAGTTGAAGTAATAAATATTTCTATAGAAAGTTGTCCTATTTATGAAGAAAATTATTGCTCACCAATAAAAGTTTCTTGAATTTGTTGTAAAACTGTTGCTCTTGTCATTGTTATTAAATTAATTTATAATTAATGCAATAGTACCTAAATCAATTCAGAAATGTTCATTCCTCTTCTGAAAGCAGCAAACGTCTTTCAGATATATGTTACTTTGTATTAAAAAAAGAAAAAAGAAATCAATTTTAATAGATATTTGAATAAAAAGAACATTTAAAAATTTATATCAGTAATATTCAAAGATTGTTGATGCTGGAAATATTGTACATGCTTCATCATTCAAAGTAATGATAAATATTGAGTCATTAAAAAGTTATATATATTTAGGTATAAATATACATACCAGAATATTCTCTTTTTATTCTTATAATATTAATTATGTATATCATCGCAGGAACATTAAAAATTGTTGCAAAATTTTTATTCATTATCAAAAACAATATTATTCTGAAATGGTCTGGAATCAGTTTCATCTATCCAATCCGAAAAAGAATAAATAAACTTTGCCATAGGTTTTTGAAGATTTATTTCTGACTTTGCGAAATTGCTATGTAAAAGTATAGCTTGATTGTGACATCATTTGTACAATACGTTCGTACGTTTGTATGTGAGAATGAATGTAAGGAAGTACGTACGTACATACATACGTATCTACCAACATACGTACGTATGTGTATACTTTAGTATGTACCTTCGTAAGTATATAAGTATGTTGTTATTTACGTACGAATTTAAGTATTTTATTTGATTGTAAGTACGCAGTTATATACTTATTATGTACATACGTACGGTGGGATTTACGTATGTTTGATACACGTGTATGTTTGATAGTTGGTATGTACATACGTAGTTGTGTAACTTTATCTGTTTGTTTTTACGTATGTACGTACGTAAGTAGTTATTTTCGTACATGCGTTTCTAAGGAACTGTATATGTACGAAAATTGCATGTATGACGCTCTATATGTGCCCACGTAGGTATGTACGAATGCCTGTATGTACGTAATTCGGTATGTACGTCAGGATATATGTACAGAGGTTGGTATTTACGTATACTTACACATTTTGACGTTGTTGTTTTCACACATAGATTAGTACGACTGAAAGTATGAATTTACGTACGAATGTACGTATGTAGGATTGTACGCACGCTGGTACTCTTAGGTAGGTATGTCATTACGAATTTATCGTTACAGTTTGGTTAGAGCGAACGTTTGTGTGTGAATTCGTAACTGTAGTAACTACTTGTGAACTTAACTTTGATAATAACCGTACTTACGTCCATGCAAAGGTATGTCCAAACGTTGATGTGTGATGTATTATGTTTTTACGAGCGTTGACATGTACGTAAGTTTGTATGTACATACGTAACGTACGTAAGTTTTTCCGTACGTTGTCAATTACGTATGTATTTATGTATAACAATATGGTAGAGTGTACGTATGTACGTAATTAGGTATGTACATACGTATGTATGTAAGATTGTTGGTTTGTACTAGTGTCTATATGTGCGTAGGTTTTGTGTTTCTACATAGGTATGTAATTACTCATTAATCTACGTACGTACGTTTGTCCGTACATTGATATAGACGTACATATTTACGTATATACGTAGGTTTGTAAGAGTAACCATATGTTCGGGTTCAGTGATCAATATACCTACGTATGGAGGATCTTTTTTACGTACGCTCGTAGGTATATACTTACGTTTGCATACCCGTATGTAGGTTTGAACGCACGTTAGTTTAATCGAAATTAGGTATGTACGTACGTATGAATGTAAGGATGTAAAAATGTTTGCTTGTAGGTATTTTCGTTCGTAGATATTTACGTACATGTGAGTGTACGTACATAGCTCTACATGTACGTATGTCTCCACTTACGTACGTATTTCTGAACGTAGTTAAGAATGTTAGATGTTGAGAACGCACGTATGGATGAACATACTAATGTGCGTATGTATGGACGTAGGTATGTGTGTACGTCCATATATACGGACGTACGTAAATTTGCCTTAAGAATAACATACCTACAGAGGAATGTAATTAGGTAAGTATGTACGTACGCAGCTGTATACGGAATTATGTAAGTATCAAAGTAGGTGTGTACTTACCCATATACGTACGTAAGTATGAATGACAGTCTGTACTATGTATGGACGTAGTTTCCTGCGTTCTTAATTAGTAACGTAAGTATGTATGTACGTTAGCTTGTGTGTACGTAGGTATAAGTGATCATATATTTGTGTATATTTATGTATGTGTGTACGTTATTATGAACGGAATATTATATGTGCATATTTCGGCAAGTACGTAAGCAGGTATATATGAGTATATAAAAATTTCCGTAGGTAAGCATGTTCGTACTTATTGATAAGCTCACTTGTGTTTGCACATAATTAGATATGTACGTTCGTATATATGTACGCATATAGGATTGTACGTACTTAGGCGTGTGCGTATGCATGAATGTTTCCACGAGCGCAAGTACGTACGTTTTAACGTATCATATTTTTGTGTACGGACGTATGTGCATACGTATTAATATATGTTCGTATTTATGTATGTAATTTCGTAAGTTTGTATGTATTTCGTAATTTACGGACGTATTTGTTAATGTAATATTCTACGTTAATTTGTATAATACATACGTTATAAAGTATGTATAAACGTTTAAACGTATGTATTAAAGTTTTAACTTAGTTATATGCGTATGTGGTTATGTGCGTACGTAATTTCCTACTGACTTGTGTCTATACGAAATAGTTTTCATGCATTCGCACTTATGAGGGTTCTACGTGAAATTGGTACGAAGTTATGTAAGTACGTATGTTCGTATGCATACATTAGTATGTATACACGTTATTACGTTCGTACATGTTTATTTTAGAACTTATGAAATCACGTACATATGAAGTTATATACGTGTTTACGTACGTTTAAGTATGGAAGGATGTACTTACGTTGTAAAATACGATTATATGTACGACCATAGGTATGTCCGTACGTGGTTACTTACATGCATGTATTTATATAGGTAGGAATGTACGTACCTGTGTGTATAAGTATGTTGACATTTACGTACGTAATTATGTACGTAGTTATGAAGGAATATTTATAAGTGTGTGCGTAAGCAGATACATACGCATGTATGTACTTACGAAAATGTGTATATAATTATTAATGAATATACGTAGTTATGTACGTACGTATGTACGCATGTACGTAGGTGAGTACTTATGTAATAATGTATGAATATAGGATGTTGTATATTCACGGTTATGTATGTTTCAGTGTAAGTGAACGTGAAAGAACCTTAAATAGAACCGTTATACGACTTGTTCGTCAAATTGTCGTAAACTTCCCTGTCGTTGATTTCGTTTCTTCTGGATAGATTCATGGATATCTCTTTAATTTTATTACGAAGTATGTTAAAATGTTTATTTTACTCCTTTCGAATTGGTTTTGTTGATATAATCGTGTTAGATGATGAGATTTCGTCTATTCTTTCTAGTCTCATGTGTATCTTAATAATTTCATGACGAATCGTGATAATACGTTGTATTTTACTTCATTGAGATTTCGTCTAATCTTTCTAGTTTCAGTGATTTCTTCGTTATTGAAATTGATAATACTTCCAATTCTGTCGTTTCGAAGATGTTTTTGAAATAATCGCATATTCAGCGTTAATCCTGATAGTTTATTGGGTGTGTTCATCTTTTCACTACGAAACGAGTTAATACGTTGAATTTTATAGTTTCTGCGATGTTTTCATGAAATAATCGTTTAGGTCCCTGAAGTGTCTTATAACCTTGCTGTTTTTATGGATACCTTGATACATTCAAAACGGAACGTAATATCTCGAATTTCAAGGTTCAGCCTATGACTTTGTAAAATAATAATATATCTTGCGGCGATTTCGAATAATCTTGCAAGCTTCATGAATATCTTGAAAATTACATAACGAAACGCGATATCGTTTTTAAATTCAACATTTTGACGATGCTTCCGTTAAATGTTCGTATATTTCTATGAGGTTTCGTCTATTCTTGCTGGCTTCGTAGATACGTTCCTGAGTTCGCGCAGAAATTTTTGTAATAATATGATTTCCAACCTTTCGGCTGTGTTTCGTTGGTTATGTACGTTCGTAGTTATACACATACGTAGGTATGTACGTAAAAAATATGGATGTAATTGTCAATATCCGTATGTATGACTGTACGTAATTAGGTATGTACGAACGTGGTTATATACGTTCGCATGTACTTACGTACGTGGCTATATACGTATGCAGTTTTGTTTTTACTTATCTATGTACGATGAGATATATGTTCGATATTTGCTGTGTGCTTTCGTATGTATGTACATACGTATGTTTGTACGAATTAACATATATAAGTACTTTGTTTTGAATGTACGTTGATATAAACTTATGCAGTAGTGAAATTACGTATGTAATTACATATATATATACGTTCGAAGTTAAATACGTACGTATTCATTAACACGCTTCGTTATGTGTGTTTGTATGTTTTTACGTACGTATTTAAATACGTCATTATTTATTTTTGCAGTCTCTTATGTACGTATGTTTGTACGAACCTAGTTGTTTTGGTATTTAAGTTCAAGTTCCACCATACCAATGAATTATATTCTTTCGCAATATTTTCGGATTATATACGTGTTTTTCGTCTTAAAGTCGGCAAAACTTGTTAAAAGCTTAGGACCACTGATAAAATAACGAAAGTTTGGGAAACATTCTTATTTCCCTCATTCGGCTTTGTTTTCATGAAATATACGTATTTTTCGTTGTGTATTCCGCAAAACATTAGACATCATATCTATATCTTCTTTTTGGCGACGTAAGTGTGGTAACAGGTTGAATTTCACTGTATCGCCTTCTTTTTTTTGAAAAATTCTTGTTTTCGCAATGAAGATTCAATAAAAACGTGCAAAATTACTAGATATCTCATATATTTCACGACGAAGCGATTGTAATAAGTCGAATTCCTTTGTCTCGAAGATGTTTACGTTTAACATTCCGATTTTCTGCTGCAAGAACAAAAATACTAACTATTTTCGTAGATATTTCGTAGTTCCCACCAATTCAATGATATACCCCCTTTCTCCGATGTTTTCGTGAAATATTTGTGTTTTCTTCTTAAATTCGCCTTAATATGTAAAAGGCAAATTTTTTCCAGCGACATCGTGACAAAACTCTGGCAATAATATTAAGTGTAACCTTAAGATAACGTTTGCATGAATTATTCTTATTTTTCGTTGCAGATTCGATAGTACATGATAATTTTACAGATATTTTGTTGTTTCCGTGCGGAAACAGTGATAAATGTTTGAATTCCGTTCAAAAGCTGTTATCGTGTATCATTCGTTTTTCACGCAGTACATTCTGTAAAACTTGCAAGTTTCATAGATATTTCACAGATTTCACGTCCAAAGAGGGAGATTAAATTGAATTTCACTGATTGGAGTGTGTTTTCAAACTTTCCTCAAGCTAAATTTCAATCTTTCCAAGATGTTGTCCAGAGTTATTCGTATTTATCTTTGTAGAAACAGTCTAACCAGCTCGTTACTTGTATATTTTGTTGATTATACGAGGAAAGTATGGCAAAAGGTTCAATTTCTCTGTTTCGAATATGTTTACTTCTAACTTTAGTATTTACGTTTTGAGATCAGCTAAAATATCTAAATTCATAGTTACATTGTAGTTCACAAATTCAAAGAAGACCTGTTTCTAAGGTATTTAGTTGAAAGAACAATGAAATGCAAAGGTGTTCAATGTATATAGTGCCGAAACAGTGTTAATGCCCTCGTGAGAATTTTCACAATGTCGGCAATGTTTTTTTGAAATTATAGTAATGCACTTTCTAGTTTCGGCAAAACTTTCTAATTTCTTATATTTGGTATGTTACAAGACGAAACTGTGTTAATAAGTTGAATTTCCCTGTTTCGACGATTTTTTCATGGAACATACGTGTTTTTCGTGGTTTTCGTCGTATGATCGAAGGAGCTAGATATAATTACATACATACCTCAAGGTTCCCACCAATTCAACGATTTGCACAGTTTCGCCGATATTATACATTGATATTCTTGTTTTTCGTTTTTAATACGGCAAAGCTTGTGAAAGTCTAAGTTGCTCCATTTCATATTTTCGACTCGTATTTTTCGTTTTAAGTACGACAATACTACCTAGTATAGTAGGTAATTCATAATTACAACCAATTCAGTTAACTACACAGTTTCGCCGATGTTTTGCTGTAATATATGTGTATTTAGTTGAAAAAGCTGCAAAACTTGTAAAAGGCATATGTATTCCATCGTTTTCCTGATTAAATTGTAATAGTACTATATATATTTCAATCTCCCGACAATATTTTGGTGGAATATTCTTTTTTTTCATTATAAATACGGCAAAACCCGTAAATGTCATATATGTTCCACGTATATCGATACGAAACAGTGATATTACAGCAATTTCATATCAATCGGCGTCGTTCTCTTGAAATACGAGTATTTTCCAGTATAGATTCGAAAATAAATGACCACATCATAATTATTATCAAGGTTTCACGACAAAGGAGGGACAAATATGCGAATTTTTATGTTTCGACTATGTCCTTGTGTAACGTACGTTTTTCTCTATTGTAAGTTAGACACTTCTAATTAATTCGGCATATATTTCATATATTCACCAATTAAATGAATTACACAATTTCAACGAAATTTTCGCATAATTATCGTATATATGGCAAACTCGTCAAAATTTGTGGAAGGAAAACGGATTCCATTGATATCGTTACGAATAGTATTATTCGCTACAATTTCACTTTTGCGACAATGATAATATTAAAAACTTATAGTTCTTTTGAATAACGGAAAATCGTATTAATTTCATAGATATCGCGACGCAACACTAATAGTAATTTGAATCTCTCTGTTTCTACGATTTTCGCGTAACACTCGTATTATTCGTTTAACTTTGACAGTACTATCTAATTTCATAATTATTTCGTAGCAATCACCAGTTAAAGGAATTACGTTGTTACTCCGATATTTTCGAGAAATATTCTTGTTCCTTCTCGTAAATTCGTCAAAACTGGTAAGTACTCCACTGATATCATGTCGAATCAGAGATAATACGTTAAATGTCGCTGTTTCGTCGGTTCATTCATGAAATATTCCTATTTTTATTGCAGATTACTTAAAAAATGCGAATTTTATAGATATTTCATAGTTATCACGACAGTTGTTATCGTGATACGACGTTTTTATCTTTTAACATTCGTATTTTTCATTGTAAGACCTTCAGTACGAGACAAAAAATCTGTTATTTCGTAGATATGACAACGAAACTTGGGTAATAATTTGAATACCTCTGTTGCGACGGTGATTCCTTGTAACATACGCATATTTCGTTGCAAGTCTTTCAAAAGAATGTAATTTCGTAAAATCTTGATTAATTTCCACTAGTTAACTGAATTACTCATTTTCGCTGATATTTCAGTGAAATATTCATGTTTCTCGTCATAAATTCGGCAAAACTAGTAAAAGAAGTATGTATTCCATTGATATCGTGACTAAATATTGTTAATCAGTTAAATTTCACACTTACGACGATGTGTTCTTCAAATATTCGTATGTTACATTGTTGATTTGCAAATCCTTCTAATTTCGTAAGTATTTAATAGGTTTTATGGTGAAACAGTAATAATAAGTTGATTCTCTGCTTCGAAGTTGTTTTCATGTAACATTCATATTTTTTGTTGTAAATTCGACAGAATTAGCAAATTCTTTTTATATCTCCGAGTTCCCACCATTTCAATATATTTCACTGTTTCTCCTATATTTTCGAGAAATACTGGTTCTTTTCGTTGTATATTCGGCAAAACATGTAGAAGGAATTCGTATTCCATTAATATCTAAACTCAAGTGCGACAAAAGGCTAAATTGCACCCTTTCGAAGATATTTCCTTGAAATATACGTATTTTCCGTAAATCATGACAACTACAAAGTTAATAAGTAGAATTAAGAACGGAACAATGGCAAATACTTGAATTGCTCTTTTACGACAATGTCACAGTGTAACATGTGTGTTTTTCGACTTAACATGAAATAGGCTTATGTGTTCCTTTCAAATCGCGACGGAACAGTGACACTAAAAATTATCACTCTTTAAATATGTTTTCTTCAAACATATATAATTTTCTTTGTAGATTCGATGACATTTTAGTTTCATAGATATTTCGTAGATTTCACGACGAAAGAGTGATAATATATTTAATTTATCCTTTTCGAAATTGTTTTGTGTAACACTTGAATTCTTCGTTGCAGGTGCTGTAAACCTGGCTAGCTTCACTATTATTTCGTACATCTGACGTTGAAAGAGACATAAAATGTTGAATTTCCGTAATTGATAATTTTTTTCGTCTAACATCTGCATTTAGCGTCTTTAGTACGAAAAAATATCTGATTCAATTGGTATCCCCCCCAATTCAATTTACTACACAGTTTCGCCGATATTTTCTTGAGATACAAATGTTTCTCATTTTGAATTCGGGAAAACGTATTGGAATATGTATTTCACTGATATCGTGACGGAAGAGTGATAACACTTTAAATATCACACTTTCGACGATGTATTGACGAAATATTGGTATCTTTTATTGTTGATTCGATGAAACACGATGATTTCGTAGATATTTCTTAGATTTCACGACAAAAGAATATAATTGTCAGAATTTCTCCGTTTGAATGAATTATTCGTGAATTATTTGTATATTCCGTTGTAAGTACGACAAAAACCAGCTAATTCTGCTAAACCAGCTAAAACCTGAATCACTTACTTTCTACTCGAAATTAGATGGATTTGTCAATCTTAGAACGAGAAATAGAAATGTCACACGATAATGATTGTCGGGAAAGGGAAATTCAATTTATTATGAGAATTTCGTCATGAAATCCATGAGATATCAATGAAATTAGCAAACGTTAGGTAATCAACAAAGGAAAACACGAATATTTCGAGAAATGATCGTCGAAACTGAAATCTGTCATATTCACACCACTGTCATAACATGATTGGAATACATACGCGTTCTCCTAGTTTTGTCAAATTGGCTACGAAGAATACAAATATTTGGAGAAAATGTCGGCGACATGTTGTAATTCATTGAACCTGAGGTAGCTACGAATTATCTATGATATCAGTTACTTTTATCGAATTTAGAACGGAAAATGCGAATGTTACACGAAGACATATTTGAAACAAGGGTATACAATTTATTATAATGTTTGGTCGTAAATTCTCCAAAATATCAGTGATCATAGTGTTCTATGGAATCTGCAATGAAAAAAAAGAAAATATCACTAAAATATTTTCGATTGCCTTAAACTTGACGTTTTATCGCTGTTTAGACATGTTGTTAATAGAATAGCAATTCCAATTCGGAAGTTCTGTCGAATATAATTCGAATACCTCATGCATGTATCGGCGAATATGTGTAATTCATTGAATTGCAGAGAACTACGAAATATCTAAGTAATTATATAGTTTTGTCGAACTTACTGCGAAAATTGCAAATGTTACATGAAAACCTCGCTGAAACGGGAATTCAATTTGTTATAAATTTTCGTAGTGAAATCTAGGAAATATTAATGAAATTAGCTTGTTTTATCGAAACTAGAATAGTAAATAAGAATATTTCCAGGTAACAACATCGAGAAAGTGAGATGTAACGCATTTTCATTGTTTCGTCATGATATCAATGAAATACTAATGCCTCTTACAAGTTTGACAGATCATATAACGAAAAACATGTATATTACAAAAAAATTTTTGCAAAATTGGGTGATACATAGAATCGGTGTAAACAAACAACTATTTATAGAATTAACAACTTCCTCCGAGCTTACACAGAAAAAAACGTATGTTGCCCTAAACTCTTGTCTAAAGGGAGGAATTCAAATTGTTATCACAGTTTCGTCGTGAAATATACGATACATCTGTGAAATTATGATATTTTGTAGAATATAAAACGTGAAATACGAATTACTCTTGAAAACATTGACCACAGATTGAAATTCAACGTATTACAACATTTGCGAAGCTACATCAATAGAATACCTTGAAATCAAATCCTTCTAATGTTTTGTTAAATTTGTTACGAATAACGGGATTGTAACTCGAAAATGCCGATGATTCAGATTAATTCTATTTATTACCACTCTCTCGTCATGAAATCTTTGAAATATCTATAAACATGATCATGTCTCATAGGGTCTATATCTGAAGACAAAATTATATAATGAAAATATCGTCGATAATGTGAAATTTAACTTATTATCAATGTTTCGATATCGATGGAACAACTATGCGTTTATAAATTTTGCTGAATTTAAAACGAAAAACACGAATGTACCACGAAAATTTCACGAAAGTGTGTAACAAATTGAATTGGTGGAAACTACGAAATATTTTTAAATTGGCAAGTTTAGTCAACTTTTCAACGACAAATTCGATTGTTACAAGCAAACAGCGTCGAAAGAGTGTATTTCAAATTGTTATCATTGTATCCTCTTGAAATCTGCTAAATATCTGATGAATTAATATGTATTACCGAATATACGATGATAAATATGAATATTTCAAGAAAACGTATCCGAAAGAGAGATGTGTAACGTTGTATCACTTTTCCGTCACGATATCATTGGAATAAGTATGCTTTTTAATAATTTCACGAACCTACAGATATAAACACGAATATATCGCGAAAGGTTCGGCGAAACTGGTTAATTCATTGACATCAAGGGGACTATGTTATATCTACGAAATTAGCTAGTATTGTAGAAATTAGATCGAAAAACACGAACTAGATAACAAAGTCGAAACGGAGAAAATCAAAATATTATCTCTGTTTCTTCTTGAAATCTACATATTCTAAACAAAATTATCAAATATTATCGAACCTGCATATATATGAAATTAGCATGTAATATTGAATATAACCGGAAATAAAAGATTTTCTTTAGAAAACATAGTCGAAAGGGTTAATTTTAACGAATTACCACTGCTTCGTCGCAATATCAAAGGAATAGCCACGTTTTTTAAAATTATCGCCGAATTTAAAAAGAAAAACTCTAAATATCAGGGAAATATCGTCGGACAGTGTTAATGCCTTCAATTGGTGGGAAATACGAAGTATCTATGAAATTAAGTTGTTTTCCCTAACTTACAACGAAGAAAACGAATGTTCCACGAAAACATTGTAGAAGGAGAGATATTCGACATACCATCGCAAATGGGAAGTGAAATACACGATATATCTATGAAAAGAATAAGTTTTACCGAAACAACAGCAAATACTAATATTCCAGGAAAAAATATTCGAAAGAGTGAAATTGAAGGTAGTAAAACGTTGAGGTACTTTAAGGTATTACCACTGTTTCCTCACTATATATATGGTATACCAATGCCTTTTACAGGATCTGCCGATTACAAAACGAAAAAGAGAATATATCACGAAAACATCGGCGACACAGGAAATTCATGGAATTGTGTGATCTAACTATATATCTACAAAATGAGCTAGTATCGCCGAACTTTCTCTGGGATTAAGGAATCTTTCACGAAAACCGAGAAAACGGAGAAATTCAAGTTGTTTTCACGATTTCAACACGATATTTACGATGTTTCTACGAAATTAGAGATATTTATCGAATATGCAACAAGGAATGTTATTATTTGAATACAAAATCGTTGAAAGAGTGAAATTTAACGAATTGCCTCTTATTAGACACGGTTTCAATGAAACACCGATGACTTTTATATGTTATTCCGAATTAACTAAGAAAAACACGAACATTACCCCAAAATATCGGCGAAACATGGTAACACAATTATTTAGTTGGAACTTTGGTATACATACGGAATTAGGTAACTTCGTCGAACATACTCCAAATAATACGAACGTTAGTTTGCACGAAACCATCGTCGAAAGAGAGAGAATCAACTTATTATCACGCATTCGTCGCGAGATCTTTGAAATATATGTATAAAATTATCATTTTCATCGAAGCAGCAAAGAAAAATACGAATACGCTTCGGAAATCATCGTCGGAAGTGTGATAATAACGTAGCATACTTTCGTCCTGATATCAAAGGAGTACCAATGCTTTTCACAAGTTTTGTAGAAATTACATCTATGGACACCAATATTTCACTAATATATAGGCCAAAATATGTAACTCATTGACTAGGTGAGAATTACGAAATATACATGAAATCAGCTAGACTTGTCTTGCTTACAACGAAAAATTCGAGTCTTGCACAAAAATGATGTCGATTTAAAGAAATTCGACGAATTGTCACTGTTCCGTCGTGGTATCTACAAAATATATTTGAGAAAATAGTGATTTACCTAATCTAAAACGAAATTTACGAATTTTTCCAGAAATTTCGTCGAAATATTGAAATTTGCCTTACTATCACTGTCGTCTCATGTTATCAATGGAATACATTGTCTTTTACATGTTTTACAGTATTTGAGACGGAAATCACGATTATTTCACCATAACATGAACGAAAGAGTGTGATTCTTTAAATTGGTGTTAACTACGATATATTTATGGAAATGGAGAGATTTACCGTACATAAAATGTAAAATAACTATTTTAAACTAAAACATGTTCGAAACAGAGTAATTTAAATTATTATCACCGTTTCGTAGTGAAATCGAGGTAATGTCTTTGAAATTAATTTGTTTTGTCGCATCTATAATGAAAAATACGAATACCAAAGCAAACACATTCGAAAGGGTAAAATATACAGTATTATAAATATACAGTATTATAAAGGATACGTCATGATAACAAGAAAATACGTAACCCTTATTGAAGTTTGACGAACTTACGACGAAAAAAAGGAATATATCGCGAAAACATACTTGAAACGATAAAATGCAACGTATTACCACGTTTTGTCGTGAAATCACCAAGTAAACTCTAAAAATAGAAAGAGCAGACGAAATCTAATAGAAATGCACGACTACTTCACATAAACGCCGAAATGATTAAATACAATGTATTACCACGTTTCGTGCTGAAAATAGCAAGATATCTTTGAAACTGTCAAGATTAGACGAAATCCAAGCGAAATAACAGATTACCTAACGAAAACATCGTCTAAACGGTGGAAATGTCCAATTATGACATTTAGTCGCGAAATTTGAAAGGAATCAATTCAACTAGTAAGATTAGAGGAAATCGCAGAAAAATAAACGATCACATTACGGAAATAACTTAGGAAATACGAAGCTAACCGTTTTATCTCGTTTCGTCGTGAACTTAGGAAAATATTTATTTATATGTCAAGATCTGACGAAATCTCAGTGAAATATAAGATTATTACATGAAAACATCGTTGAAACGATGATAATAATATAATAACAACTTTCGTCGTGAAATTAGCAACATATCTATGAAACTAGCTATATTAGACATAATCTCAACGAAATGTACGATATTTCTCGTGGACACCTTCAGAACGGTGGAATTCAACGTTTTATCCCGTTTCGTCTTTTATTAACAAAATAGGTATGGTACTAGAAAGATTAGACGAAACCTCCGCAAAATTTTTTATTACATCACGGAAACGTCATCGAAACCACCAATTTAAACATGTTTCGCAGTGAAATCAGATAGATATCTATGGAACTATAATATTGGACGGAATATCAGAGTTTATACTGCTATTTCAAGAAAACGTAATCGGAAAAAAGATATTTAAATTATAACAACGTTTCGTCTTGAAAATAGGATGATATCTATGCAACGGGCAAGATTAGATGAAATTTCAGCGATAAATAAGATGATTTCATGAAAACATTGTCGAAACCATGAATTTCATCGTATTATGTTGTCTCGTAGTGAAATTATGAATAGATGTGTGAAAATATAAATATTGGAATTGATGTCAGAGCTACGAGAATACAACGTCGAAACCATGAAATGCAACGAATTATATCGTTTCATCTAGAAATTAGCAGGAGAACTATGAAAATTTCAAGATTAGAAGAAATCACAGGTGATATTCAACTATTTAACGTGAACATATACAAAGGGGTGAAATTCAACGTATTATCAACGTTTCGTTGTATTATTAAAAAGATAACTGTGGAAATAGAAAGATTAATCCATATCTCAGCGAAAGATTCAATTGTTTCACAGTATTATCTTCCAAACAGTGAAACAAGGTATTAAAACTTTTCGTCATGAAAATAGCAAGATATGTTTGAATCTAGCAGAATAAATGAAATCTCAGAGTAATAAAACATTATTTCACGGAAACATCGTTCAGACGATGAAATTCAGCGCATTATGACGTTTCGTCTTTGAGTTACCAAGATATCATTGGAACTAGCAAGATTTGATGAAATTTCAGCGAAATATGCGAATATTTCACGAAAAAAACTTCGAATCAGTGAAAAACAACGTTTTACCACTTTCCGTCGTGAAATTAGAAAGATGTCTATGAAGACAGCAACATTAGACGTAATCATAGAGAAACATTCAATTACATCACGAAAACTGTATCGAAACTTAATTCAGCGAATTAAAACGTGTGGTCGTGATATTAGCTAGATATCTATGTATATACCATGATTAGATGAAATCTCATCGAATTAGAATGTTATATTTCGAAAACAGTCGAAAAAATGAAATTCGACGTATTATCACGTTTAATCTCGTCGAATATAAGAATAGATATCGAAAACACCGTGTAGACAATGAGATTCAAATGATTTTCACGTGTCGTTTCAAATTAGTTAAATACTAGTACAATGAAACTAGTAACATTAGAAAAAATATTAGCGAAGTATACGTATATTTCACGAAAATTTCGTCGATTGGGTAAAATGCGTCGCATTATCCCGTTTCGTCGTGAAATTAGCAAGATAACAGTTAAAATAGAAATGTCATCAGAAATCTCAGCGAAATATAATGTACGAATGTACATAGAGAAATATGTACATAACTAAGTACGTATGAAGCTACGTACGAACATCCCTACGTATGTATATACCTACGGACGTACATACCTTAGGACGTGCATACAAACGTACGTACATAACTACGTACGTTCACAATTAAATAACGTCTTATCTAATTTCAAATGTAGGTATGCACGAGCATGTATATGTACAAACCATGTATATACGCCCGTACGTATATACCTATACACGAACATTCGCACTTCCGTAAATGGATATGTTTATACATGTATAAGTCAGTCCACAATAAAGTACGTACAAGCACACGTACGTTCATAAATATGTTCGGATATTCCTATTTACGTATACACCTACGTAGCAACATTGCTATACACGTATACATATACTTACTTATATAGCAGATTATATACACATGAAAGTAATACATTGCCCATGTACGTTCACATATACGTGCGGATATTTCTACGTACGTACATACCTACGTACGCACGCACAATGTACGAATATTCTTATTTACGTAAATACGAAAATACACATGTGAATGTATGTCCATTGCAAAGTATCTTCAAAACCACGTTCGTTAAAACCTACTTGCGGATATTCCTCCGTACGTACAAACACTCGTAAGTACATACATTCGTACGTGCATATCTTCGTACGTATATACGTAAATCAGAACGTATATACATACCTAATCCCATGCATTAATACGTACGGTCATTCCTACGTAGGTACTCACGTACGTGTATACATACATACCATCGTACATAACTACGTACGAACCTACTTACGTAAATAGCTAAATATTTACCAACATATGGAAGAGAATACGTACATACGTTGATGTCATGTATCATTCTTACCGCTCTAAGTACACACGCACATTCGTCCACACCTAAGTACGGTCATTCATACGTACGTGCAAATGTTCGTCTTCACATGCCTGTATAAGTACACACGTATGAACGGACATATGTTTCTACGAAAATAGCAACGTTCGATTATTCTAACGTGCATACATACATACATGTGGGCATTCCTCGGTACGTAATTACATACGTACACTCATATCAATGTAAGCCAATACCAACGAAATTACCAACGTACGTAAGTTCGCAACATCGTAAATGAACATTTATGTACGTACATACCAACGTACGTACATATATACCATCCAAGTAGACTGCGTAAGTATATACACCAGTTGGTAATTATTTACGAACGTTCATACCTAAGATCGGATTTAACTGCGTACGCACATTCATACGTACGAGCATACCTGCGTACGTACTTACTGACGTTCGTACAAACATACGTGTGTACAATCATACGTACTAATACACTTACGTAGGAACATAATTACTTACGTACATAACTCAGTTCGTCTTCAAATACGTACGTACATATCTACGTACGAATATACCCACGTTAGTAAATACGGAAATCTGTACCTTCTATCCTACGTACGAACAAACCTCCGTACAAACATACCAAATTACGAAAGTATATAGGTACGTACATATCTTCTTACGAACACACATAAGTAGGTTCGTACGTACGTAAGTAAGTACATAAGTACGTACTTACTTATGTACGTAAATACCTAAGTAAGTACAAGCATATATTAGTACATAAAAACGTAGGTACTTATCTACGTACGTACATACAAAGTTATATATATATGTATATATATACGTACGTACGAACCTACACAGGTATATATATTCACAACTGCATTCGTATGCATCTAGTTACGTACAGACATACTTAAGAAAAAGCCTACGCAGGTACATGTATACATACGCACACATCAACGATAGTACATACTTAATAGCTTAACTGTATACATACGTTTATAGACACCTACATACATATATTCATACATACATACCTAAAAACGTAAATACATTAGTTATAAAATAAATACTTACGCACATACATAAGTAAAAACATAAATACGTACGTACTTTCATGCGAAATTACATACCTGCGTACTTGCATTCCTATTTACGAGATACCTACGTATGTATATAAATACGGACTTGCAGACCTACGACAATATATACCTAAATACGTACAAATCTTTGGATGCACTTAACTTGGTAAGTACACATAGACGAATTTACGTACATATGTCCGTACATACCTACGGACGTACATAACTACGTATGCACATACACACGTACGTTCATTCCTATATAAGGACATCTATTCGTACGTATATATCTACGAATGTACATACGTAGGTACGAAATGACACACGATCAATTGCAATAACGAACGGAAATGCTTACGCATATACGTAGCGTATACCTAGGTTCGTGCATACCCACGTAAGAACATACCCACTTTCACAAATACCTACTTACTTACATACATACGTACCAACGTTCCAACGTATGTACATAGATATTTACGTAGATATTTACGTGCGCATGAACGTTCGTTCGTCGGTACATACGTACTCAAATATGTACGTAGGTATTTACGTACATTTTTATGTACGTACGTAATTAAGTATAAATGCACCTATGTACGTAAGTACTTAGTTATGTATATAGTGCGTACGTAGTAAGTCTGTATTTACGTAGGTAAGTAGTTAAGTATGTGCGCACATATGTACGTCACAACGTATGTATGTAATTCCGTACGTAGGAATGTATGAACATTGCTATGAACGTACGTACGTATGTACGTTCTTAGTTTTGTACGGATGTATGTACGAACGTCTGTTTGTGCGTATGCAATTATGTAGGAACGTGTGTACACACGTTCGTAGGTAAGTGCATACCTAGATATGTATTCATTAAGTTTACGTATGTGATAAATGCTTGTAAATATATGTATGTAATTAAAGATCAAAATATATACGTACGGGTGTATGAACTATCGTTGGTGTGTATGTACTAATGTAAGAACTTTCGCAGGTTTGTACGTACGTATGCTGCTCGTACGTGAGAATATGCGGAATCCGTTATGAACGTACCTATCTATTTACGTACACATGTACGTTTATAAAATTCCGTATGTCTGTACGTCAGTATTTATGTAGGATTGTAGGTAAGTCCGTAAGTTGTTTCTACGTACGTAGTTGTGTTCGAACTTTTATGGTTATGTATGCAATGACTTGCGTATGTACCTACGTATGTATGTAAGTATGTTTATATTTTTGTAAATGATTACGTACGATCGTACGTTGGGCTGTACATACATATGTGTGAGTAAATATTAACATGTACGAACCTAGTTATGTCCAAGCGTAGTTATGTGTGAACTTATGATTGTACGTACGTATGTATGCACGTTCGTAGGTTTTTACGAACGTATGTATGTACGTGAGTAGGAAATTACGTACTTTCGTATACTTGGTAGTATCACAGATATCTTTCTAATTCCACGACGAAACGTGGTAGTACGTTAGATTTCATAATTTGGTCCATTTTAAATCGTCTTATATTTCGAACAGACTTCATCTAATCTTGCTTGTTTCATATATACGTTGCCTATTTCACGTAACGTAATAATAAATTGAATTATATCGGCTCGATATTTTCGTTACAAAATCGTACATTCCAATGTGATTTCGTCTAATCTTGCTTGTTTCATGTATATATTGCAATTTTCTTGACGTAACGTGTTAATGCGTTGATTTTCTATGTTTCGAATTTTTATTTTTTTGGCAATCATTTATTTCGCTGAGATTTCGTCTAATTTTGATAGTTTCACAGATTTCTTTCAAAATAGCAGGACAAAATGTGATAAAAATCTGAATTTCATTGTTTCGAAGAAGTTTTCATGAACTATTCTTATATTTCGCTGAGATTACTCCCAATATTGATATCTACATGGATATGATGCTAATTTCACTACGAAACCAGATACGATTTATTTCATGGTTTCGGCGATGTTTTCATGAAATTATCGTTTGTTTCGCTGAGATTTCGTCTAAACAAACTAGTTTGATAGATACCTATACAATTTCAATGCGAAAAGCTATAATATGTGGAATTTCATCGTTTCCATGATGTTTTTGTGAACTAATCGTATGTTCCGATGAGATCTCGTCTAATCCATCTCTTTCTACAGATACCCTTCTAATTTCTTGATGAATCGTGGTAATACGTTGAATACATTTGTTTCGTCAAAGTTTTCGTGAAATAATCAAATATTTCCCTGAGATTTTGTCTAATCTTGCTAGTTTTATTGGTATAATAATTTCACCGCGAAACGTGATGATAAGTTGAATTTCATCGTTTCGAAGCTGTTAGTCAGAAGAACTCAGATATATCGATGAGATATCTGCTACTCTTGATGGTTTCATCGAAATCCTGCTATTTTGGCGACCGAACGATGCAGTATGCTGAATTTCATGGTTTCGACGCTATTTAAAGTATATAATCGGGTATTTCGATGAGATAACACATAATCTTGTTAGTGTCGGAGATATATTTCTTTTATCAGGACGAAACGAGATAGTACGTCGAATTTCATTGCTACCAAATTTTTTCCTTGAAATAACCGTGTACGTCGCTGAGGTTTCTTAATATCTACATAGTGTAATAAATATAGTGCTGTTTTCACAACGAAACGGGAAATACGCTGAATTTCATCGTTTTGAAGGTGTTTTCGTGAAATAATCGAAGTTATAGCTCAGATTTCGTATAATCATTCTATTTCCCGCGAAATCTCTTTAATTTCAAAACGAAACGTATTAATAAGTTGAATTTAATTGTTTCTACGAAAATTTCGTGAATGAAATGTATATTTCTCTGTGATTTCATGTAGCCTTTCTAGTTCCTTACAAATCTCGCTTATTTTGCAATGAAACGTGGTAGTAGCTTGTATTTCATCATTCCGGAGGCATTTTCTCAAAAAATAGTGGTATACTACGGTGAGACTACGTCTAATGAGGCTTGTCTCATAGACATTTGTCCAATTTCACGACGAAACATATGTCTACGTTAAATTTCAACTGTTGGACGATTATATCGTGGTATTCTCTTATATTTCGGTGAGATTTCTTCTAACCGTTATAGTTTCACACATATCATGATAAATTCAAGAGGAAAATTGATACTACACTGAATTCCAACTTTTTGACCATGATAAAATGACCATGATAAAATTTTGATCGTAATATAATTGTATATTTCGTTGAGATACAGCCGAATATTTCTAGTTTCTTAGATATCATTCTAATTTCACGACAAAACGTGGTTATACGTTTAATTTCGTCGTTTCGTGGAAATTTTCGTGAAATATCTATGCATATCTCTCTTCGAAACTCTTCCACTATATCTCTCTTTGTACCTTTTCGTACATATATATGAGATTTCATCTAAACATGCAAGTTTCACAGATATCACTCTTAATTTTCGACCAAACTTGAAAATACGATGAATTCACTGTTTCGAAGAGAATTACGTGAAATACTCTTTTAAATCAACGTCAGGCCGTTTAATCTTGCTGTCCTCAGAGATATCTGGCCAATTTAAAGTCGAAACGGCATTAAACGTTGACTTTCGTGGTTTCGTCGATGGTTTCGTGAAATAATCATGTGTTTCCATGAGATTTCGTGCTATGCTGCCAGTTCCATAGATATCTTTCTTAATTCACGACGAATTGTGATAATACCTTGGATTTCATAGTTCCAACGGTGTATATACATTCGTGTGTAGTTATTCCAGTTATAATAACATAGCTCGGCGAGATTTCGCCTAATGTTGCAAATTCCATGGATACCGTGCCAATTACTCGGCAAAAAGTGATAATACATTGAATTCGCTGTTTCGACTATGGTTTCGATAATTAATCGTGTATTGCCATGAGAGTTCGTCCAATCTTTCTCGTCTCAAAATTATCTTGCTAATTTCACCACGACACCTTACAATGCTTTGAATTCCAACGTACCGATGATAATGCGGTATTGTATTGCGGTTGTTTGTATTCGTTTTTTTCACATGTTTTTATTGGAAACGTATTTTTTCCTTTTTTCCTTCTTTCCCTTTTTTTTTTGTACCCATACGGATAATTTCACACCGTGTCCGCAGAACACAACATCACAATGTCGCACCTGTTACATATGTACTTTTATTTAGCATAAAATAGCACGAAGTGTACGTAAATATTTTCCTGTGTAGTTTCTCATACGTGTTGAAGTTCTAGTAGAATAATGGAGTATGCGAAGATACACAGTACAATAATAAACGTCCGAAAATTTCAATTTTCTTCATAACTGTAATGATGAGGTAATTAAACTTCAAACGTTATTTGCCAATCGTTTTTCCATTGTAAATATTCAGCGTGCGCAATTTATCTTGCATAACAAGAAAGTCCTCGACATAATAATTTGCTTTGTGGAAATTACTTCAACAGAATGGAAAATATGATCGTGTTCTTCAATTTACCCTCTGAATATTCAGTATAATTATCACAAATCTAATATCAGTCAACTGACATCTGCAGCAAGTTAGTAATTGAAAAAGGGAGAAACCAAACAGTATAAGCACTTTTCTTTCACTAAAAAATATTTTGCCACGTAAATATGTCTCCGCTCCTCTATTTCTCCATTCATTGGAACATTATTTAATTCGGATTGTGTTATAATGATTATACCAAGTGGTGACTAAATTGTTCCATCATTTTAATGTTACTAATGAACAAAGACTTACGTCGATTTTCTGATTTGTTCCGTTATAGGTTGATGACTGTCATGAAACGTTACTCATAATACACTAAAACGTAATTGTAATGTGTAAATGTAGAACATTTTAGATCAACGTTTCAACGCATGACCTTAAATGAATTAAGCACACGAATGTGGATAAAGTGAGATATTCATCAAGAATCAAATATCCAGGGAGAGTATAATTTAGTTCACGTTAATGGCCAGAAGTGATCAGATAAGATTTTACAAATATTCAAGACTTGTTCTCGCTCGACATTACTATTCTTCACCGCGTCAATTGCGTATACGTGCGTGTATATATGTGCACAATTTATTCCATTCCTCGCATTTGTCGTTTGTCTCAGAAGAGCAAACATTTCCAACGCAGTTTGTGGTTAAAACGATGTGAAACGTCGTGACTCGTTGCACTTGCAACATTCAAGCGACAAGATGGCTCTCTTTCGTCTATATGAATCAACTATCTTGCCACGGTTTTTTTTCAGTGACTTTTCATGAATCTGTTATAATTTTCGCGACACGATCGAGCGACTTCCGTTACGACGTTTCTCAACAAGGACACTCCGTTTTCGACAGAGGATATGTTTTGCAACGAAACAAACAACCCGACCTTAATGCCTAAGCCTGCTCGGGACGAAACGAGGGCAGTCGGATGCACCTTCTCGCGTTGCAAGAAAAAAAAGGAAAAGGAATGTAATTTTTCCCGGATTCCAAATGTGACGTAATCAACAACACTCTGGGGATAACTTTGTTTATCAGCGGCGTGAACCAATTTGCCTCGATATTATGTCTTTCTCTACACAGCAGATGGGCTAAAATTCTAATAAGAAGTCTGTTTCAAAAATACATTGTAGAAATAACGATAATTATCCATGATGACAACGTACGAATAATTTTTCGTGAAAATGAAATGCATTATATTTTTTCAGCTATTTATTTATTCATTAGTAACAGTAGTAGTAACTCTGTGTTACAACTGGGGAGGAGAAACGGAATAGAGAAATTGCTGATAAAGGTAACGAAGCTGAAATTATAAAATATCGTTTCATTTCGTGTCATTCATTCACAATGTAATGAATGTTTAAAATTGAACTGTACCTGAACCTAAGACGAGAAGATCAACTCGATCGGAAGTTACATTACACATTGTGATAAAATCGACTTGAAAAATTTAAAATCACTATTTTGCCCGTAAAATAGTCGACTCGGTATAGCAGATTGTCATGCAAAACATTGATTAAAGACATTTCTTTTAGTCAAAAGCAGCTGAAGACTGTCAGCGAGGTTACTTTTCACGACTTGGAACAAAAAAAGAATGTCAGCTCGAGCATTCGGAATGCGCACTCATAGTTATTATCACTTTCAGTGCAAGTATATCTAATATATATAATATAATTACTTATAAATAAAAATTGTAGAAATTATTAATGATTTTCTTCGGTGATTTCGATTTATCGAGCTCGAGGCGGAAATCAATGCTCACCTTCTATTTATGTGTATATATAAATAGAGAACGTATTTCTCGATGATGAAATATTTGTGACGACGTTGCCATTAATTTCTTTTTCGTTTTGTGAGGTGTTCCGCTTCTTTGTAACGTACATTTGGTATATTATACTTTATTTATTTTTTAAACTTATATTTTTGCACGTATAACAAGCAGCTTTCGGGTATTTGTACAATTTCATATCCTTATGATTATAATTAAAGGAATAGAATTTAGATAGAAATTTGTATCCACTTACGCTGGATTTTTTATTTCCTCGAATCTTGAATATTCCGAAAATATATAAATCGAGTAATAATTGAGAAGATGAAATTGGAATGAGAATGAGCAGTTACTATTATAATTATTCTCCGTTCCACATTCGAATGATGCTCGTCATCGTTGTTCGAATGAGGAGATATGAGAACTTATTCCGGCAGTTAGAAAACTCAAGCGTATCTGCCTTTAGCGATCCGATTGACAGAAGGTCATCGATAATTATAACCGAATAATAAGAGGGGATGAATACTTCCAACATTGCTCTGGTTGTACCAAGGGTATCTTCCGATATGCACGACCCATTTCGAAATCGACCGTTTTGGTGGCATGTTTAATGTCTGACAATAAATTATCTGAGCGTCATTGAAGCGCGCGTTCTCTTTGCGTGAACCTTGAATCGTCGAACGGGAAAGTCACGTTCTCAATTTCTCCCAACAAAAAGCGTCGTAGACGAGTGTTATTAGTATGTTGATCAAGGCGCTTTGAATTATTACAAGTTTCCGGTATACATAAAATACCTCGAGTCTTTGAAGTTTCAATTTTCTCAACTTTGAAGACCTATGTTAGTCTTTGAGACTAATGACTAATGGAAATAGATGATTCTCAAGTTCAAGCAAATACTTAGGCCTCGAAGGGTTTTAAGGTTCGTTTCGTGAGTAACAATCCACTGTCTTCGACTTATGTGGTATTTCACAGTTTGTAGTCGTCATTTTATGCAATTTAGACAACTCGATTATCTGGATTTGGTGCAATCGAGCAATTGACGACTTCAGCTTTTTACAGTTTAACTCTTGAATCGTCGAGCTATTATAGCTAGAGCTTTCAATTCAGTTCTATTTCTATATAACTATCCTTTCATGTCATGATATTCGGTGACTTGAAATTTTCTTGCATATTTTTAATATCCATGATTTACAATTTCATATGAGCTTGTAGAATGCTGTATACTCGTGTTAGTAACTGTCATCGTAAAACTCAAATCATCCAGAATTTATGAGATAATCAAATTTTTATGATACCTTTTAGTATCAGTTTATAGTTATATGTAGTATAACCGAGTCCCTACTTCTTTAAAGAAAAATGAATTTATACGCTCTGATTATATGAGAAAAAGATTTCTCCCACCGATGTTTAAAGGTACGTTATGGTTCTTGAAATCGCTAAATTAGTTGATTTGTCCGATGTGGATGTGTTTGATTTTTCCTTTTTTCTGTGCATAGTGTTTCGTTTGAAACGGAGCTCTACTTTCAACTACTGCAACATATTGTCACCATTTTATCTTTCACTTTCATTCCTGTAACATTTATTACATTATTGAATAATGCGTGTTAGTAGTAACAAAAATTATTGCAATGGAAGCAAGTAATGTTTAATTAATTAGTAATAACAAAAAACTAATATTAATTTAATTAATATCTTATCAATAACAAACAATTATGAAAACAAACAGTAATAATAATAATAATGCTGAATCTGCGGGCCAACTACGAATTACGTGCGCTTAGTAATAATATTTCACTAAAATACTCTTGTCTTCAATTTGCATCGAATTTAAATGACTCTTTATCTATTTCTACTTATCCTTTATTGCAGATCCACATACATTCCGATCCAAGTAAAATTTTAATTTCAAATCCGCCTAACCAACAGTTTGCGTATAGAAATTTTAAGAACGAAATTTTCTGCTTCTAGCGGATAGATTTTTCATTCCTTTATACTTTTATTTAAACTTTTGGAAATATTAAGCCTGCAGTCGTCGTATTCCAGCTGATTCGAATTTCTCGACAGAATCTCGAAATGATTCCAAGCACCTCAGTTCGCATTGCTAATTGTTGATCGAACGTCGACTCGGCCGTAGATCAATCAATCTCCGGTACGATTAATCCGAAGGTGATTTTGAAGGTGACCAAAGCAAAATCCGAATGACGACGCCGACGATGACAATTTTACAAGCACGAAACGCTAGATGTTTGCACTTGTTCGATCGTTGCTCAAGATTCGTTGTTCGTGGATTTTCACGGTCGGGTAAGTCGAGAGCGGGATTAGGCGAACCACATTCTAGTGCAAACAATTGCCAAGAGCAGTGAAAGCCACGATTCGAGCTTTCTGTTGCGAGCCAACCGAACGCGGTTAGTTTCGTCCGTGTATACAACGAACTGACAGCTGGGTTTCGTTTTGACGTAATCGATGCCTTGTTACCTCGATTGTGTCACACGGTAGTCTCCCTGTCTCTCTCTCTCTCTCGACGTGTGTTTATACGGCGAATGGGCTAGCGGCCAGGGTCGACTCTTTAAAGGAAGAGAAAAAAAATGAAAGAAAAGAAGGGTACATCGATCAAGAGTTCGTGGCATGGAGGCTGGCGTTCGAGCTCTGAATATCGGTCTGAAGGGAATTCGTGTCTTGGCCGATGATTTTATAGCTGATCGATCTGCACAAACCGGAGAGTACAATTACTACGCTTGCTAATCGGATAAACGTCGTTCTACGAGCTTAATTATTGAGTAACGCGGTCTAAATTTACCCGGCGATAATTTCGACGTTGGCTAAGCGACAGACTCCTGTGACGCGCATGTCGTACGTTCGTGCTTGATAAACTGCTCGTTTCTAATCGGTAATTCCCATCGCTGAATTTGTTCTGCGTCGCTGCTAAAAAAAAAAAAGAAAAGAAAGAAAGAAAGAAAGAGAAACAGGTAACAAGAAACGTGTATTTTTCTAACACGCACGGTATAAAGTTTGCGGAAGTATCTTTTATTTTGCTATAGAGCCACGTCTACGGTTCTTCCTACCGCTGGAAGAGACCATTGAATCTTCTTCTTTCTCTCAATTTGTCTGGAGTTGCTCTAGAATGACGCGCCAAGGGACGGTGAAACGTCGAGCGGAACGTTAGCACCCGGGGTGAGGTATCGCCGTCGCCTCCTCCTTAATATCGTGTTTCTAAATCCCATTGGACGCTGTTCCCCCCTTCGCGATTTTCGACGTCGTTTGTCTTTGTGCTCGCTCTGGCGAGTTTTTCCAATAATTAGCCACTTTTAATCAGCCTGTCGTGTTACTGTATGTATCCTCGTCTGTATTTATGCACGTGCTTGATGTGGCGACCGCCGAAACACCGATATCGAATAGAGGTGTCGCTTGGTATAGTCACCGCTTTACGATCATACACTTTCCCATCCCTCACTCACTCTCTCTCACTCTCACTAACTCTCGACCGACTTCACGAATCGATATTGCGTGTCCCAGTTTACCAGCCGTCTGCAAATGTTACAGCCGGTGCGCGATCCTACGAACCTGGTTTCAAGCCTGCCACGGCGATCCAAGCCGTTGCCGACACCTGGCCTCCTCGTGGTTGGCTCCTCTTCGACGACTGGGGTTACCGCTTGGCCTGTTAGCAAAAACCAACGTCGTGCATCGTCCTCCTCTCAATTCGTGCGTTGGCACGCTCGACACTGCAGATAACCGCGTTCCATTGCCTGATGTCAAAGCGTTTCTTCGCGGCGGGCTTCATTTTTCGCGAGGAATCCCGTTTCTCTCTCTCTCTCTCTGTCCAGTTCAAACACATTATCAGCCGCTGTGAAGTTTCCATCGTGCTCGTTTCGAAAGATACATCTTTCTTAATCCATCTTGTATCCCTCTCTTTCGTTTCCAACGCGTGACTTCTTTCCGGCAGCGGTTATCGGCCTACTTTGCACCACTACTTTCGCAAGTCGTGGGAAAATCATCTCAGGCTTCGAATTCATATCCCAATACGTTTGAATATTATCTCGCTGCTTGCAAGGTACTGCAATCGTCATCTTTTTGAATGAAACCCCAAATTAACTGTGATCGTGAGATTTATAATAGGGACATTGGTTGCATATACTCTAAACTGCATTTGCGTGAAGGCTGCGAAAGCTGTAAAAATGTATAGAAATCTCTAATTTGACAATCTTTATCGGTAAGTATAATGTAACTGCCAATTATGCTATGAACGATTGCATAAATACGTATCGCGAGCTGTAAAATCTACGTTGCAAGACCTATACTACATAGATGTAAAGAATATGCGGCCTTCAAATTATTAACGAAATAAAATGCGTCAGTTTGCGGATCTTTTTACGTATCTAGCAATATTTCTACCATAACCGCTCAAATGACCATTTTTAAAATTTCGATTAGAATTTCCTATATACAACGCAATTAAATCGACTTTAAACTTCACGACATTTCCTCAAATATACGTATATAATATATTTTTCAATACTCACTTCTTCTTTTATTATTTATTTATTTAGGAAGTTTGTAGTCTGTTTTACCTACCACGACCGGTCATTTGACCGGTAAAAGATTTATATATATTCGTAACAGTATTCTCCCAAGAATTTAATTTCGAAACAGTGAAGTCGTTACAAACGAAAGGTAACAGAGTTGGGTCATGATTTCAGCGTTAAGGTGCCTTCCAGCGACTGATTTACGGCACTTCCGTGTGTGATGAAAAGAGAGATTTTAGTTACGTCTGGAGAGTTTGTCACTTTGAAATTTGTAGGACCGCATAAAGTGAAAGAAATATAAACACAATTATTTTACAATCATGACTCTAGCAACAAAAGTTTCAGCAAAGAAAACAATTCAGTTATTGGAACAATTCAAGCAAATTGAATACAACTAACAAAACTGGCGAAACAGAAAAATGACAGTATGACACATTTCTCAATGAAATAATATCGTTCAAATAATTGTACTCTAACAATTTACAATGGTAAACGAAATAAAGAACTACTGATTCTTAGTTCAATGCATACTTCCGTACAAGTTGAAGAAAATGATACCGCATATCGGAGACAATGAGATTATATAATAGCACTAAATTTGGTGCAGATGAGACCGAACAAATGGCTAGAAATTACAGAAATTGGTAAAATTTAAATTTCGGAGATGGCCTTTACTCATGTTTTTCAATATCTTAGACTTAGCCGGGATAAATGCATGGATTTTATGTAAAGAACTCAAGGGAGAAGAAATTTCGAGACAAGAAATTTTATTTCAATTAGTAGAGAAACTTGCCATTGAATAACAAAAAGTGCTACAGCTAGGCAAATATCAACCAACACCTGTCACAAATACAAGTACGGGTTGACGTGAACGGAAAAATTGCCAGATAAGACATTGCAAAGGCAACCATAAGACTAACAATTTCTGTCTAAAATGTAAAAAGTACGTAAGTGGAAAATGTACATTTGAGAAGCCTAACTGTAAAAAATGCGGTGAAAATGAATAAAATATACATTATTATATTCTGAATTCAAGAACCTATATCTTTCTTCTGTCAAATAGGCTTTTAACTTCATTCTATATTTAAAAATATAAGTTGTGCTAAAGCCCGGTCATTTGACCGCGGTAGGAATAGGTATACGTGAAGTGTCGGTAGGAATAGTGCTAGGAGCACGGTATTTAGCATTATCCTCTTCCCTTGTCGAAGAAAACGCTTGGTCAAAGAACATGAGGAGATAGATCCATCCAAACGGTATCATTTTAGGAGCTATAAAATATCTCTCTCTTTCTCTCTCTCTCTTTTCTTTCGTTTCCCTCGCCTTAAATTGGCAACGCGCGACCGGCGCTCGGTTTTACCACTTGCTGAAACTCGCGGCCAGTTTCCATTCGCGAGAGGGTTTCCCGTTAACGAGAAACGCGCACGCGCGCGCTTTATTCGTGCAATTTCGCACACAAACGTTATCGTTCCGCGTGGTTTATAAGAAACTACGTAGTCTCGTTATTATTTCTAAGTGTCTGCCACCGTGAACGTTTCGAGCAACGACACCGATGGGACGTTGTTTGTCGCGGCTTTAATGAAACCTTTCCCCCCCGTATCCGCGCCGCTCTTCACCAACCGTTCGGTTTCCAGATTTCGAGCGGAGGATGTTCGAGTGCAGGTGATACTGCGCGTCGGTGGTGAATCTAATTACACTGGGGGGGGAGGTCATTCGATCAATAGGTTCGGAGCTCGCGCTTTTTCTTTCATTTTTGTTCCCAACGTTTTGTTTATCCATTACTATTTATAACAAGTTCTCATCAAGTTGCAGATTTTGTAACGTCAACTTTGCGCAGCGTGTGATTAAAATTTACGCGCATAGCTATAAAAGTATGTTCGGTTATTTTTCTCTATCGTTGAAAGTACGAGAATAAATATTTCATATGGTAGTTGTTTGAGAAGTAAAGGGATATTGCTTCTCTCTGTTGTTTTTGAATTCTTCGCTCTAGATTTGTTGAGTTACAAGTTTTTTTAAATGAACAGCCGTTTCTCGTAATTTTAATTGCGGTGAGAGAGAAAAGGGAGGAGGATTGCAAAATAGGATTGTTAGTCGGTAATTGTTAAAATAAAATAATATTACTGAAGTATTATTTTCGTGATAAAGGACTTTCCTTATAAAGAGGAGGCACAAATTCGTTCTAGACGTTGACAAGTCAATTTTTTGATTTCGATAAATTTTCATTGTATTATTAAGAATGAAGCGAAAGACACGAAAGAAAAGGAGAAGTGTTAGATCCGTAGGAATAAATCGTTAAAAAGAAATTTGTTCCTTCTCGATTCTTTTTTAAATACATTGTAATGCTAATGTTACTATGTTTAATTCATAACGTGGTGATTAATTTTGATAGCAAATTCCCTCAAGACAGTTATAATTATGCATATGCAAAGAATGCTGATACATACATTATCGAAATAAAGAATGTAGCAAATTGATAACAATAAAATAACATATACTTCTGTTTTAAGAAAAAAGGGCTATGGAGAATTGTGGTTTTTAGCTACTTTTTACGCGTTTGTGGGAAATTTCAAAGTTTTACGAAGTATCTAAAATACAATACTCTCTATAATACCTAGCTCGCATTGTCACTTTCTTAAAAGTCCTGCTTTTTCAGTTATATTCTGATAATTACGAATTTACAAAGAAACGCGCAACTATTATACTATTTTCCACGGGAAATTGATCAACATTCATATGGAAACAACTTTTGCACATTTTCGAATTTCTACACAAATAACCGTTATCGTTCCTTTCTGATGACTCTTTCAAAAATGTAAGAAAAAAAAAGACAGTAAAAAATACAGGATAATACTCCTTTGACAGTGGATGTAACGATCCTTCGTTAAAAGCTTTTGAAATAATTAAATCAGTTGAAACTGACAATTCTTATTATCAAATGCGTCATGGCTTAATTAACCTGTCCAGGCATTAAACGAGAGAATCTTGTCGTCATCAAACGAGTCACGAGTGCAAAAACTTCGAAAAACTTTACAATTACAATAGCGACTGGCACTGAACCTAAGTGTGACTGCAAATTTTCAACTGTCCAAAAAAAGTAAAGGATTCTTAACAAATAGAATAAGCAGAGAAATTGTTATTCGTTAATATATATAAGGTGTCTCGAATTCAAACTGGTCAGAATGGACTGATAAACCAGGTGTAAAGAATAGTTGACGAATAACGAAACTCTGAGAATATTATCGTGGTGCTAATGGTACGGCGTAATACGTGATTTTGAGGGAAAAAATCAATCAGGCGGAATAATCAGAAAATAGTAACCGCGAGTGACAGGAAAAGGCCAAGCGTGTCTTGAAATTTTGGATTTTGTTACGGTCGAAGCTATGGTATCCTTATACGTGGCGTTACCTCGCCAAGTTCGCGTTGCACGCTATATTTCAGGTGAATGCAGTTTCGTGTTATCGCGGTCGTTTACGTAAGGTGAATTCGCTCATTTCGAACCGTCTGGAAAATTATCGTCGTCGAACGAGGAGGATCGCATAGGCCTCGTAAATCACTGTCGCTCGATACTTGCACGGTCGTCCGGAAAAGGTAATTATTTTTCACACTTTCCTCGTTGCCCAGAAGAAATCATTTCGCTGTGATGCAAAGAAGGAACCTCGCGGGAAAATTTATCGCTTCCTGTGTTATCGAAAAAATCGATGATGCTTTTAATTTGTCAGCGTTGCATCTACGTCCGAGTGAATATCCAGTTTGCCTGATAGAGTCCGAGTGAATATCCAGTTTACCTGATAGAGTACGATGGAAAGATTCATTGCCGCGATGCATATAAGTAACACTATAATCTAGAACGATTACTGACACGTAGGATTGAAATGTATCACGCTATTGTAACATTATTTTTCCTTTTTCTCTCCTTTTCGTTAGAACATTTAGAACATTTCTGTAATTCTCTCTCGAATACTCCTGTTTCTCAACTTCTGCTTACCTGATGTTGGATCCGTTTTGTTTGAGAAGTTTTTATTGTGACTCACGTACGTACTCTGTGCCAAGAAATATTTTTACGAACTCTTTATTTACGCGAAACATTCGAAAGTTCGTAACAATGTTGTGGCGGGAGATTGTTGCATGGAGAATTTTGAACCGAACTGGAAATGGACACAGTAATTACAAATTCTGTTTACTGTAGATTGAGTTACTTACTGCACATGTAAGTAGTAAAAAAATAAGAATAATAACCTTAAATAAGTAATTAGTAAGTAATTATTAATGGAACATAATGATTGATCGTTTAAAATTTCACATGTGAAGTGTATGTTGGCTAGGAATCATCTTGTATAAAGTATCAACACAGTGAGTACATTTCCATATTCGTTTCATACCTTATTAGTAAAATTATAATAATTGTAACTCCTCACGATACATCGCAATTAAGTTTCAAAATATTTTGCATATGCTATGTCTGTACGTATTCAAATACACTCGCGAGGCATCACTGCATACAACAAAATAAAATGTAAGGGATAATATAATCTAACTTGAAAACTAATTTCAGACCAGAAGGAATGAAAACATCCAAACGAGTCATATATAATCGTACTTTCTTTGAATGTTAGTACGATGATTTTTAAAAAATTTTGTCAATTATTCTGATTATGTCCATTTCAATGTTTACAATTTTCTTTGATTAGAATTCATATGACATACTTTAAACAAAAATAATAGGAAATTAAAATAATACACATATTACTCTATTCCAGGTGTCACCAAACTACGACCCGCTGCGTTTGTTCACCCGGCACGCCGACGGAACTTGTCTGAAATACAGATATGTCTTCATGCACACTAGGTCTGTTGTAACTAGCATTCTGTTAACGTCGCTTCCTTTGATAACTTCCCTAGTAAGTAAATATGATGGTTTTCATTGCTTTTTGTGCATTGCATGCCACTCCTCCATGATTAACATGGAATGTTGAACTTAGTTTAGTGACTATGCAGCACGCGGTAGTCTTTTTTCAGCTCTGTGGCACACTGTGATCAATGTTTGGTGTCCCCTGGTATATGCAGGTAATATAGACTAACAGAACAAGTGGTAAGTAATGTTAACCTAAAAATAATTTTTTATATAATTGACTATACTTCTCTGTTTTAATTGCAATCGTATCATGTAAACGCGAGTAAAATAAAAAAATGTATAAAATGTTGCTGAAAATTACTACTACACTTTATCTACTGTTTTTCGACTAACTAAAAGGCAGCCAAATTCTTACGGACAGCGGCTTATTTACTTATAGCATGAGCGTACTATCTCATTAAGTTGCACGAGCTTCTTTCATTGAATTATAGCATAAGTAAAATTTTACAATTTTGTACACCCCGAAGCAATTTCTAAATGTTTTAAATTAAACGAACAGAGGCAAAGGCGGCACAAAGATACGAATCTCCAGTTTCAAAATAATTTCTTACTTCGAACTGAGAGAGTCGGATATAAGTGACCTCGGTAAATTTTCGGTATACTTACGGCCCGTGCCACGATAGAGAATGATTTAACTACGTTTTCTTCGTTTTCAACGGAATAAAGATGGCCAAATTCTCACTAGAGTATTTGTAACTTGAGCGTTGGATCTCATTAAGTGTCGCGAGTTTCTCTATAGTTTCCAGAACGGGGCGAGGGGTGAGTTGGTGGAATTATCTCGGTGGTATAAACACGCCTTACGAAACTCTTTCTTCCGCGAGGAGGCTCTTGAAAAATTCAATATCATACGTACATTCTTCCCGAACCTGCGTGGGTGTACATGTGTGTGTGTGTGTGTTGATATGTGTCGGTGTGTGTGTCGGTGTGTGTGTCGGTGTGTGTGTCGGTGTGCGTGTCGGTGTTTCGAACGCTCAGCTAAGTATCAATGGTTAACTCGAACACTCTATCGCGCCTCAGGCCGGCACGACAAAGAAACAGATTCAAAAAGAACATTCGCTCCTACAAATGCGGAAGGCAAACGACGGAATTTTTTCACGGATTTAATACGTTTTCATCGGCGAAAGGAGGATTCGTTTATCCCCGGCGTTCGCGCCGTATTATTATCCCCGATTTACAAAACCGAGCGGACGAACATCTGAACGAACTAATTTAGAACCGCTCTCTCTCTCGGCACGTTTTTTTTCTGTAAGAATATAAATCAAGGCAGATACGAGGAACAGCCTCTCCCTCGACTTGCTCCACTCGCACAATCATTCGCCCATTCGGATGTTTGCGATTTCGAGTATATGATCTGCTGAATACGATATAACAACCTGTGATTTTGTCTATATAGTATCCAGTACTTTACAAGTGGGTAGATGTCCATGATTTAACTGCTGGTCAGAGGGCAGTTTATGGAGACCTTTGTCGAAGAATGTAATTGAAAAATAGTAGAACTTTGGAAGAAAGCTGCATCAAATATTATTGAAAGCACTATAGCTAGAACATTTCATAGATTCTTGCAATTTTGTACTTCATCTCAGTAATAACAACTAACAAAGAATTACAATAATCATTGATAATCACTCGATTCTGTTTTTTCTCATGAGTTTTAGCTTAATTGTATTTTCGACTATACAAAACGCCGATAACAAAGGTTTTCCATTATTTTTAACTTGGACTCACAGATAAATCACATTATACGTGACTTACGGGAAATATTATTGAAAGCATTACACCTTAACGGACATCGCAAGTACTGTGCAAATTTAAATGTTCTAAAACTCCTCACAGAAATAACTGAACTTCAAACGATGCTTTATCTTTTTTTTTCTATAAACGAGCAAATAACTGCTGATTACAACGGATTTGTTACGAGAATCGAGTAGAAAAATGATTACGTCCTTTACACGGTACCGTGAAAGTTTCTGGCGATGGTTTCTGTGCCAGGATGGCGGTTTCACTGTTATCGTGAGAGCAGAATCTAAGTCATAGATACGAGCGTGGTCGACGGAGATAAGTATGCGGTTCCTGTCGTGGAAGTTGCGAACGGCGAAGATATACGAGGTCACTGCCAGGAGTCCGAGAGATCTGGATTCTTGGGATTCGAGCGAGTGGTAGTTCAGCTCGAGGCCGATTTTACCGGGTATCGCGGTGTATGTGCCGTGTCGTTTTTCGTACGGTGCCACGTTAGGACCCCGTGGCACGTAAATTTAATAAAACGCCGAGGTTCTATTCTGCGGATAGTTCTGTTCCTTCTATGCGTGGTAGTAGTGGCTGCAACGCCGTTCGATAAGTCTAATAACGAAACGACGTAAAAAAGGAAATCAGCCGAGAGTGAGAGATGCTGTTGAAGTTTCTCCTCCGCTTTATCCTCCGCTTTATCCTCCGCTACTATAAACAGCTCCCGCTCATAGATACGTCGGCCGCCTTTTCATTTGCATGCGCAGCACCCATCAAGGCTGCAGGAGCGAATTCATGCAAAAAAAGAGAAATCGCGAGGAACTCGTTATAATTCGAGGAAACTTCGGAGGATAGGAAAAGGGGATAGGGGAAGATGAACCTGAAAGAATTGTAAATTTTTAAGGAAACGAACATTTATGCTCCTTTTATTTCGTGTCGAGAGCTCTTCGTGTGACAGGAATCGGTCTGAGTAAATCCAATCGATTTATAAATTAAAGTACTTTTTGTGCGTGTATTTGCAATGATATTTCCGAGTTCGGCAGCTTAGTACGTTTCACATGTATATTGATCCCTTTTCTCTGATTTACGTTAATTTTATAATTAGAAAAGTTAAAACAGGTGAAACTCCCCATATCTAAATTTCTCGGGGTACACGTAATGTAGTATTGGGATTTATAAATTGACTTTTTGCTCGTGTAATATGAGTGTCTAGGTTCAAATGAACTTGATTTTATTTAATTGTGTATTGATTGAAATTTTCGTCAAATAAATGACTAAAATCATATAAACGGACCTGCGTTGCATATTGTACACATACTGCTTCCAATTTGCGCGATATAAATTTAGAGATTTGGCAAATCACGCATAAGTATACGGAGGCAGAAGCCAGTTAGTGTAACACGTACAGTGCAATTTTTACTTTTCGTTAAATGTAACTAGTGCTTTCAAAATCATCAGTTGCTGAAAGACCTTAGTCATCTTTTGAAATCACTGAAATATTGTAAATAAACTGTTCTACTGACTATCAATTTTGACGATGAAAGCATACTTATAAATTTTATATTTGCCTAAATTATTATTTTATAGACTATCGTTATATTGTACACTTTGTGGAAAGAATACTTCGATATTATTTCAATGGAAAATGACTCATAGTGATTGGACTCTGTCCTATCCATACAATACTCTCCCCACAATAGAATGGATATCGACATTTTAGTGATGTCTTCTAGAATTCTAATTTCCAGAATTGGAATTTCCAGAATTGTAATATTACTTGTGGAATTTTCAAATATGTATCAGTACATTTTCAAAATTCGCTACTCGTTAGAAACATTAAAGCCAGTTCACTACGAGTGTATATGAACGTGTATTACTAACGTAGACAAAACGAATGGAGTGAATAATTTGCGAAAGTAAAGGAAAGCCATGAGAAGCAGATGTAAATCAATATTTAACAGGAGATTCGTTGCATTTCTCTATCTCTCTTCATTTCTAGGAATTTTTTGACAAATGCAAAGTTTCGAAGCGTTGCAAGTTTACCAAATCAGAACCATCTTTGATAATATTTGAGAAGATATTTATTTCCATAAACACTAACTCTAAAGGCACCAAAGTGATCAAAATGATCAATTTATAATTTTCATTAAAAATTGTATAAGCATAATATAATATAATTGTATTTTCAGGAATTTGAATGATATTTTCGGAAGACGTGTAAATATAAGCTTGTGTAATTCATACTGCAGAAAGCTTTTCCATTTCTTTTTACTTCAATGTTTCTGAAGGAAACAAATTTCAAATAATTTTGGCAATAAATCAGCGAAAATGATAAGAAATTTTATACTTTAATGACGTAAATCTAGCGCGAAAATATAATCTACATGTCTTCCTTTAGTCACGTGTTAAGTCGTACCCTACATATTAAACACGACCACGTATCTAGAGCTACAGTTAATTATAATAATCACACTATGAACACCGACTTCGCTGGCTTCCATACACTCCGAGACTACGCGACCAATCCCGCTGATCGAGCGTCCTATTAATATTTGTACGATATCGCAATTCGGAATAATTGCCGTGGCGTTGTTTCGCCATTTTATGCGGTTCGGCCGCGGGAAGTTTGCTCCCGCGACGTCGTTCCATTCCCCTTGACTCGGAGATTAAACTGTTGTCGCTCGACGTGCTACGGAAATATTAACTCTGCTCGTGGGAGTATAACGTTCGGGGGGAAGTCTCGTAAAGGCTGCTCTCCGGCTGAAATTTAATAACGATCAAACACATCCTGCCTCCTAGTGTCTGGTCTGTGGTGCTCTCTTTAGGCCGCGGTCGTCCAGAATGTGACGGACGGACGTACCACGGAATTTCTTGTGCCTCTCGTGCCATTGTTCCGAGAAATCTCGTCGTGATTCTTCATTAAATTAACGGATAAAATGGGCTGCCGTGCCGGGATTTGCGGACCTGTGACGCGAAAATGCCTCACTGGATTCAAAACTCCGAACTGTCGTGCAGAGCATACGAGTCGGATACTACTCTCTGAGAGAGTGGGTGAATGCGAGAGAGGGAGAAAGTGAGAGTCGCGTATAAATATTCACAGACACTCTGTTACGACGGAGTGTACTCGGCGAGCTTGGAAGTTCGCAGTTTGCTGTTCCTTTTTTGCGATGTAACGAGAGGACACAGCGAGGTCACAGTATGCTATGAAAATATCGAGGTTGTAGTAAACGGTTATAGGATAACATCTTGAAACGTCATTCTCCTTAATGCTCTCCAGATCTGTCACGCACGCGGTATGTGATTTCATACTCTGGCGCATTGCGATTAGCGTTTAATAGAAATTTGTGCGGATTTTTACCCATTTACGTTCTTTGAAGTATGGTGTGGAACAGAATATATGCGAAGTTAACACGAATATATTCCTATGTATAGTGTTTAATGTCCAAAATGTACAACTATATGTGCTGTGCAACTATATTCTTTTACATATATTATTCAAGCGCGAAGTTGCAGTGTATCGCATTATCATTTTCTCCTCGAAAATGAATATTATATACAAATAAACCTAGGAGGCGTACTTAGTTTTTGTGGCGATATCTTTATCAAAACGAATGTTATATTAGCAGAATTTGTTTCCAGAAATAGTATACTAGGTGGGAAAGTAAAATGTAAACGTGCACAGTAAAAAATTCCAATAATGTGTTATAAAAATTCGAAAAAGGAGAAGATATTGACATATTTGTTATTCCAGTGTTTAATCTGCCTTTAATAGTAAAATATTATGAGAGAAAATTATAAAATATAATCAAGTAAGCAAATGATATCAAATGATATCGTGTCAATGTTAAGAAAGATTTGTCTTTAAACTTTTTAGGATGTCTGATATGTATTTGCCTAAATACATGGTTGGGTTGCAGAAAAAAAGGTATCAATATCAATTCTTGAGTATTTAGATTAATTATTATTATGTATGTGACTCATTATTGCTACTGTGTACATTACATTTGTATGCAGTGAGCTATTTAAATAGATTTTGTTAATGAATCGTCTGTTTTCAGAGAAATATTACAAAAGACAGTAGGTGTTCAAAACAACTTATGTATTTGGTATTTCTACTTTATTCACTTCTAATGAAGAAAAAAGGGAAAATGACTAAGAGAATAATTAAAGAGCTATTATGCCAAAGAAGTGAATTGAAATTAAAATGAAGATTATTCAATTCTTGAAACTATTGTGAATCTTGAAAGTTGCAGTTGATGGTATTGAGATCTATAGTATTTCCTTACAAGTAATCTCAATACTATTTTGAATCAAATATTAAACAAAATTCTGAAAATATATGTATATACATATACTTGTAGAAATTATATATATATACCTTTGGTTTATTTATTTATTTATCAGCATTTGTAGTACATGTGTTTTTTTTTATTATATGACAGCTCAGGATTTGAAAAGTACTCTCAAATTAATTAAAAGGCTTGCAAAGTATTGAAGATAATTGAAACTTCCGAGATTTTCAAGATTCAATATTTAACAGTATTTGAAATTCTGTGGGAGAGTGAAAATGGTACAATCTTATACATCAGTTTGTTTTAAGGAAATGAAAAAGAACGTGAACTTGCAATTAGTAGAGTCAGGGACGTAGAACGTTAGCATTGCGTTGAATTATGATTTATACTGAAGACATCCTGCGACACTTGAATGGAAGTTGGAGAAAGACATTCAGTTCCTCCATGGATGATCAGTAGTCTTAAATCTAAATAAGGCTCGAACAGCTCTGGTGGTGTTTTAAGCCTGCAGTAAGAAAGCATTTAAGTCCACCTACCTTCAAAATATGTTTAAGAACGAAATCAAACTTGGAGTATCTTGGAATAGGTCATCATTCGAAATTCAATGGATTCTATATTTAATAGTGCTCAAAATTAAATAAAATAAAAGTGGTAAATATTTGACGTTAAACAGATATTATTTAAATTTCATTTAACTGTAATGAGAAAATAATCAATAAATTGTAGCCTATTTACTTCAAACTCAAATCCGAAATAATAAAATTTGATATCTGGAATTTTCCCATTGGTGCTTTCTAGAAAGAAACTTAATATATGATGAATCTGCTTATGGATATGCATCCTTCAAGTTACGCAGGCTTAAAATATTTATATAAAAGCAACTTCCTTCTTTTCTAAGATGTATAAAATAAAACGAATATTCATGCACGGTAAACAATATGCCCGTAGGAGGCTTTGAAAATTCAAGACTACGTTAAAATTTTGAACATAATTCAACCTTGATTTTAGAAGCATTCTACGATTTGTTACAAAAGTTCGATACAAATTCGATACAAATTCGAAATGATTCAAGGTGATATAAATAAAAAATAAAAGAAAGGAAATGTCAACCCTTACGAATAGTCCCTAATTCAGGTGTCCTTCCCCTAATGGTTGTCTCGGAAAAACTCGGCAAACCAAGCGAGAAGACGAAACCGAGAGACACATCTCTGTGGAACGCGTTGTTGGTACATGAAACCTCGAAGGAGACGAGATAATGAAACGAATGTAGCGTCGATGAATTATTGGTTGGCAATTTCATTACACTTCGAACGTGGCAATTTATCATCGCGTGACGTGATGAACGCGGCTCAAGTGTGCGTTCGTTCCGGTCTCATCGGTTTTGCGCGCCGATGCCAAATTAAAAGAGAGAAACAATGCTTCGTTCTTGTGTGTTCCTAAGCTTCATCTGTGTTATGTAAAAAGAAGGAAAGGACGAGCCAGGCCAATGAAAATTCAAATTCCAGCTTTTTCATCTCGAAGTGACGGTGGGAAGATCCGCGTGCGCAACTTTGACGTCATCCGTGTCACAAATCCGAACAAACTTGAATGAAGTATACGCAACCTCTTTTCCTGCAGACCCTTTATCCCCTCGTTCTTCTCAGTCACCGCACCTGTAAACTCGCTCGCGAATGTCTTCGAAATTTCTCGTCGGTAGTTATCAATCCTTTGAGACCACGGAAGTATCTCTCTTTCCTTCGGCCATATATCTTTTCTTTTTTTCCTTTTGGAGACAGGACATGTAACTGGGAAATGCACCTTACATGAGTATTCGATTCAATTTAATCGGGACAATATCTTGTCTCAATTAAGTTAAATTAAATAAATCGACTCGATTAGTTTTGGAGAATCTCGATATTGAGATTGATGAACTTCAAACGACGTGAATTTATTTGAAAGAAGAGAGGAACTGGAGGACGAACTGCAGAGATAATTATTAAACAGTTCGGAACATAGAGAAACGATTAAAGAGTTATGTTGCGTTGCTCGAGGTTCTATTTCGGCTCCAATGACGTCATTTATTATTCCAACGCTTGTTCCTATTCCGACTCCGTGTATATAATGTTGTTGTGAGCAGAAAGAGAAATTTCAATTGTAAAAATACAAGAGGGAGTAATTAAAAGTTAAGAAATAATGTAGGGAATGAATTTTGAAAACGAAAATAATGGAAATGTGAATAGTAGAAATAAATGGCAATGGAAAATAGGGGAAAGGTAACGTGGTTTGCAACAAGTAATTAATGCTAAAGTAATTAACTATCTTCAATAATTAATATAAAAATAATTCTTATATTCTAAGACTGCGAATTCTCTGAATGATACGTATATACTTTTATTTGTCGTTACAACCATTCTTTTTATGTTGCCGAATTTTCTCCCAATTTTGTTCGTACATTCTTGAAACTTGAATCTCTCTTTCGTGACAACAAATTTTTCTGCAAGTGTGATTCTCGCACCGTGAGCAAATTTCATTCCTTAACAATTAATTAGAATACCTTCGCGAGCAACTGCATATATCGAACGTTGTTCCTTTGGCTGCTATTATGGGGCTTTTCTCATCGGCGAGCAGAACAATTCCGATGACTTCGTTAATAATTCGACGGTCGATTCAACAATAGGACTTGGATATTCTAATATGGAAATCTGATTTCGATAGGATTGTACTCTCAATCTGTCAGCGTTGATCGTTCGACATTCGCGTTTCGCCCTCACGCGTGCGTAATTTCCACCGTCGATTAATTATCAAGGCGACGGGACGTTTCGACGCGGTTATGTCACAGTGATTATGTTACAAGCCTCGGCCGTTATTGTAACGCGCCGACTAACTAGTTAATCGCGTAATCGTAGAGAGAACGTGCTTTTGTGATCGCGATTTCGCGTACTATATTCGTACTACGTTACTACTACCAGCACGCATGATCGCAATTGTTTAAAGCTGCATGCACATTTGCTTCTTAACCTTGTTATTGGCGTTGATTGTTTTACTTCGTTTCAGGGACCGTTTCCTGGACACGACACCATAAGTCACAATCTTTCATTCCGTCGCGTTCCAATTGCCTATTGTGCTGGCCGAACAAACAGTAATTATAATACCGACGAAATTACGCTTTTCTCTACGATTCTTTGTTGAAGGCAACGAGTATCCATGCTTGTTAATTATTTAAGCATTTAATGATCTAATCTTAACTGTTAATTAGGAAGACTACTTTCGTCTTCTTCAGTAGTGTCTTACAATTTTGTCCAATTGAAATTGCATTATTTCTGCTCATATGAAGAATTTGTTGAAGTGTTCGGTTAATTCATAGAAATGTTAGTTAAAATTACGTAACCTTGATTTGTGTGTATCGATTACAGTATATAATACGTTCTAACTAATAATTTTTCAAGATGTTTGGTAATTTGATCACTAGTAACTAGCATATTTGTACTAGTCACTTGCAGTTGCCAAATTTGACTGCTTTATACTATTTCATAGGTTCTAAAGCTTTCTGTCAGTGAGATTGCTAGTTATTGACAATTAACCGTATGAATTTTTTTTTATAAAGTATTTTATTATTACACAAGTACAGTAATGAAGCTTTGACATCTATTTTTCCAACAATACTCACCTGATTTACTAAGACATAAGGAACAGAAGCTAGAGATTGTAAAACTGGACATGAAGTCTAATGCAAAATTAAAAGTTGAACAAAACTGATTCAAAATTTTTCTATTTCCTACAAGTAATCTGATTGGGATTGTTTACATATCAAAGCACGATGTTAAAAGAAAACTTGATATATTCAGTTTATATATTGAAACAAAATTTTCCATACTCTCACATACTGCAACAATGCTTTTATGCCATTATTGAGAGGACAAATGTCTTAATTTTGTCTCCTAATGCAGAAAGTATATACTGTGTATAGTTTGGAAATATTTTCCAATAAAGAAATGAAGAATTAATTACAAAGGCAAACTATTTCACCTTTAAGGTGAGCCCTTTGTTAATTTGTCACCATTTCTTCTTATGAAATTACAATAGCTTCACGATTTTGTGTCTGCATAGTGTGACTGTAGTGGCAGAATGTTACTGTATGTTAAAAATTGGAAATAATTTGAAAATGCTTAAATGTTAGAGAACTTGGATAATGGATACTGAGTTAATTGGAAATGAAGGGAAGAGAAAGTCAGTATTCTAAAGTCACAGTTTTTCTATGATATGCATATGAACAAATTGGTTAGAGTATATAATGTGTAAAATAATATAATATAGCAGATATAATAGAAGAATGTGGTACAGCATACTATATATATATATTTACATTGTAGTAAATATATATATATATATATATATATATTTACTACAATGTAAATAATAATTATTTTGTACTTTGTATATACATAGACAGTCAACGAATTTGAATACAAGAAACTTTAGATTATAAAATATGACAGTGGTTTATACATTTACATGTGATACATATATCCATTAGATATACAAATCATAATACTCGATTAAGAGTGTTGCCAATATTTACACAATTACTAAAATGTGGTTAATGAATGACTGCAACAGGTTTCACAGAAAAATCAAGAAACGTTTTTTCGAAAGCTGTAATTATTGAAATCCTTAAATTGGGATGAATAGTTCACAGAGATTCTGGCTGTTTCAATTTTCCCTGATCAAAACGTCTTAGCCAATGTCGCCGTGTCCTTAATTTTAGAATCGTGTTGCTATTATTAATACACTCTTTTTACATGTGCAGAGACGTTCTACATTCCTTTCACTCATACCGTTTGACAGACACCATTGGAAATAGATACAGCCAAGTGACAGAAAAAACAAAAGGAGAAAGTTTTCTGTCATTGTTTCTCCAGATGGACTCGAATATGAGTTCGATAGCGTGGAGGCTGTCGAACTCGAGGTCTTAATTTTTTGCTAAATCATGCCGAATAACTTAGAGGTGTTTGTATCTAACATTCGTGCGTTCATCTAGCCGTCAACAGGTTTGCCCTATGTGTATTTATGCAGCCTCGACGTGATCGCGACTCGCCTTTTCCTTCTGTCTGCTCTCTCTTTATCAGTATTTTGTCGTGTTCGTGATTCTGTGTCGATTGTATCGTGGATTGTCCACGCATGTATTTGTCGCACGACGATACTCGAAATTCCGTGCTACGATCCTTGAAGTCGATCCTTGAAACGAAGCTTCGACGAAACTGAAAGTAAAGTAAAAGTTCCAGTTGCTGTTGCACTGTTCGTAAATCTGTCTTCGAACAAGGTCTCTATAATCGAAGTTATTACAAAAGAAGGAAAACTAGCACTGTTGTTCTCTTACGGACAATTAAACTATTGGAACTTCGAGTATTTAGTTTCGATTCATGTTTCATATTCTGTCTCATTATTGAAGCACAGTCCAAGATAACAAACTGTTAGTATCTTTTTCTTTGCTATTATAAATTTGACAATGTTATTTCCATTCAAACTTGGAATAATCATACATAAAGGACAAATTGCAACATTAGAGAAGTTACTGCGCCTTTATTCCATACAGAATTCGTCACTTGCGTCGCATCATTTTAATGATTACTTTTTCGCAAAGTTTTTTAAATTTTTCAATTACTTCAAAATACTAATTCCAAAAGGCAGTTATTTGTAAAGTTGAAAGCATTGATACATATTTTGTTACTTAAAGTTAAGAACATTGTGAGTTGCATTGACGAAATGAAATTTGTTGTTAAATGCATTCCTTCCTGGAGAAGATTGTTTCCTTTCAGTATTTTACAATAAACTTCTTTTGTTGCAATTGAACTGAACGACAACTTATAATTTTATCATAGTTATGAAATGAAATAGAAAGAGAAAAGGAGAATTCTACGTAAATATGCAACTCACAATGAATGACGACTGCATACTGAGATTAACATTTTTCTTATCGAAAACAAACAATTACCCAGCAAAACTTTCATCTCTTCTTCGGTTATAATATATGAATACAACGTACATTGCAAAGATACATGAACAGAAAGGTGAAACAAAGAAAATCATTTGTGTATTATATTACTTCATGTAATGAAATACACGTCATATTCTTATTTACTAAACGCTTCAACTTGTATCTTTCCCTGCTTGTGGAAAATCTAAATCGCTGAATACGGATTGTTGTATTTCAAAGACAGTTCTTACTTCATTTCAAATTCATGTTCATTTCTTGACTGAGCGTCATCGTCATTTGTTTTACATCTTCTGGTCAATTTTCCTGTAATGCCTCAGTGGTGCTTCTAACTAAAGTAATCTCTTTTTATAGATCTATCACTTGGGCTTCTGGATCTGTAATATCTACTTGTGGATATGTCGTCCCATTCAATTTTTTAACTCTGTGTCATTCGTTTCGCTTATATACAATTCCTCATTTTTGATCCACCATCCATTTCCTTCGGGTATTATCGTGAAGGTCCGTTTAAAGTAACGGATAGGCTGTTCCTCTTCGTCAAGCTCTTTACACATTCCTGCGACTGAAACCAACATCATTCCTTTCGTAATCAGACTGACGTCCATGCTGTTGGAGTAATGAGAATTTCGTGGCATTCCATAGAGAAATGAGACGATTGGCCAACGACCCTTCAGTAATTATTCTCTATTATCTGTGTTTTATTCTGTTCGAGTCTACGTCTTCCATGATGTATCCATTCAACTTGTTTGGATTGCGTGGATCGAACACAGTCATACTGAATCTCGCATCTTTGGCATATGCAGTTAACAGTCGTTGACGAAACATACTCTCGAACATGAGAAATTATTGTTGTAGAAATTGACTCGCAACTCGTTGCGGTTTTGTATTTTCAGCAAACAATTCCCTTCAGCATGTTTGCACGTTATATCCTTATTCCACTACATCGCACAATACTTGTTTTCGAAGATCAATACCATCCAGTCGCAATGTTTCCGGGCACCGTTTTTGCACGTCCTTAATATAGTCATTTCGGGATTGATACCTGTTGCATATCGGATTTCCTGTCAATATGAGCTCCTCCAACTGCAAATCGTTAATAGCCTTTATTTCTTCAATGTCTTTTATCGAATTAACTCCAATGTGCATTATCTATAATTTTAGTGATTTGAATTTTATCATTCGTAACGTTAGATCGATGTCCAATATATTTCCTTGCAGATTTATTGCCTTTAAATCTGACATGTGATCGGATAGAAGGTTGAATACGACGTCTAAAACCAGTGGGCAGAAGAGTGCGCAGAATAATTCAGAAATGACTTCGAAGTCTCTGTGAATCTTCCATAATTCTATCGATTTTGTCGCTGGTATCGTTCCACCATGGCTTCTTTCTCTCTTTCCTTAAATTCGTCATCAATTATACACCGGGGAAATGGCGGTATTGTAACTCTGATTGACAATTTTTGTCCACGGGTGATAATGAATTCACAGGCGAGTAACGCAGCTGCTATTTGTTTGCCATCTACAAAGGAATTGGCTCCATTTCCATTCACCCTGTACTTTATAGTTACAAGAGTTTGCGGTTCGACATAATTGAGAAGATTATTTATTATATAATACTTCTGATATTTGTGTCCGGTTGATATAATGATTTTGTAATAATTCGAATCTGTAAGTTCATTTTCAATTCTAGATTCTTTAATCCTATCGCTTTCACATTGCGTGACTTTGTTTCTTTGCGTCGTAATATCTAGTATATTATTATCATTTAAATTTATTCTTTTACTTTTATTCTCAACTATGTATGTTTGCACCATCATCCAAGGCTTGTCCCTTGCTGACCTTGCTGGCGATTTGAACGATACCTTGGAATTATTGTTGATTTTCGGTAAACGATCATAATGATAAGAAGAACATTTAACCTCAAAACTCTTATTTTTTCCATCTCGGCTATCTTCACAGCGTAATGTTTTATTTAATACTTTCGGCATTTTTTTCAATTTGGGCAATAGATAGTTAGAAACAGAAATTAGAAGCAAAAATTTAATCACAGGTTAATGTACACTATTGCACGTAATTTAACACTAATCACTTCCAGAAAAAACAGTAAAAAGTTATTTTAACGTATTTTCGTCACACTTGAGCCACTTTTTAATAAAATATTAGCGAAAAATTCACCTCGTACCGCACAAATGTAAAAATTCACTTATTTATCACAAACGGAACTTACTTCCTCCGAGAGCGGAATTAAAATGGCGGGTGTCCATCAGGTTAGATAGAACTGGCGGTCTTTCGAGGAAATGCCGAGCGTTGAGTGGTTAAAACAGTTTTACTTCGATCTTCGGACACAGAGGGCACAAATTTTGATTTTTTAAATTTAAGGATATGCATCTTATGCATTCGTTTGAATTATAATTCAAGATGATACGTATAACTATATTTACAGGTGTTACTGGCATGGAAGAAATTTTAATCTACTGATTCCTGGCGAGGAACTAGATTGTTGAAGAGGTATGTTATTTTGTCAGAATTTGTAATTGCAAAATAATAGATAGAAGCACACGTCGTTGTCCGATGTCCTTATCCTCTCTGTCGTTTCGAAGAAGTCTGTTTTTCACAAATGCTGTCTGTTCATTTCTACATTTCGTACTGTTCCCTGTTCAGTTCTGCGTTTACAGAAAGGTTAAGAAATTTAAGAAAGAGAAATGAAATAACTGACAGTTCTTGTCGCTAGAATCGCGGTTTATTTTATATTGGGTGTTCCACACTTTAATGTCTTGGTGTTGAGATCATCAAAAACTGGAGCGAATATATCTATTTGAAAGCTTTGTTAATTTCTATTATTAAATCGAATAGTAGGCGTACTGGTAATTATCACTCGATTAGTAAGAACAACACACTACATGTTTATCTCAGAACACAAACAATAAGAAAAGAAGTGATTCTTTAAAAATTTAGTGTACCTATACCATGAAAAATGTCGTGAAGTTAAATACAATAACTCTGTGTCTCTGACAATCGAAACGAAATTTCAAATATGGACATTTAATTGATTGCTTAGTGTTTAATATGATAACTGCTTCTGCTTTTTTTGTTAGTGCTTTATAATTTTGTCTAAATTAAATTATATTATTTTTGTTCATATGTAGAGTTTCTGGGAGTATTCATTTAATTTATAGAAATGTTAATTAAAATAACATAACTCTGATCTGTATGTAGTATCGTTTACATCTAACGTAAAGACATTTTATCCCTTTGATCGTTTACCAATAACTTTGCAAGGTGCTGATAATTTTATTCACTAGTATATTCGAATTAGTTGCTTACCATTGCCATATTTGATTAATTTATATTTTTTCACAGGTTCTGAAATTCTTTTCAGTGAAAATGTTAATTATTTACCATTAACTATATTAATTTCCTTTGTACAAAATATGTTATTAATTTCCATAACAGAAACGAAGCTTTGACATCTATTTTTCTAACAACTAACAACTCATTTCCTATAAGACAGAACAGAAACTACAGACTGTACAACTATAGATATGAAGACTAATACAAAAATAGTAGTTGACACCTGTACAAAATTTTTAAAGAATTCTTCTGTCTCCTACAAATATTCAGATTCTAGTAGTTATTCAGAAATCAGTGCACGCTATTGAAAAAATCTTTATATATTCATTTATGAAACAAGGTTTTCAATACTTTTACAAACTGCAAAAATATATGTCAAACTTGAGAAGAGAAATGTCTTGATTTTTTTCGCAAAAGCAAAAGGTATTTACGGTATACAGCGTGGAAATATTTTATAATAAAGTGAACAATTAATTTCAATGTAAACTACACCGCTTTGTTATCGTTTCATATTTGTCATGCTTATTTCACCACGAAACTTGACAGTGAATTGATCCTCATTGTTTCGACGATGGTTGCGTGAAACAATTGTGTTTCCCTGAGATTTCTTCTAATCTTGCCTGTTACATAGTTATTTTGTTAGTTTCACTACAAAACTTTTTAGCGAGATAAATTTCATCCTGTGGACAAAGTTTTCTTAAAATAATAGTATTTCGATGATATAGTTTAATCTTGCTTGTTTCGTCGACATCTCGCTAATTATACGACGAAACTTAATAATACCTTGTATTTCATCTTTTCGACGTTATTTCGCGAACTAATCATATATTTGTCTGAGATTTCATCTAGCCCTGCTAGGTCAATGATTTTAATAATTAGTTACAGACGAAACGTAGCTATATGAAAAATTACGTCGTGTGGACAGTGTTCTTTCGACAACTAACTTCATATTTCTTTGAGATATGGTCTAATCATTCTAGTTTCACAGCCATCATGCTAATTTGTGGACGAAAGTTGATGATAATTTAAATTCCAAGGTTTCGACATTATGTTGGTTAAATAATCGTATATTTCCCAGGGATTCTGTCTAGTAATGCCAGTTTCACAGCTGTCATGCCAAATTCAGTGTGAAACGTGTCAATTGTTTGAATTTTATTCTTTCGTCTACGTTTTCGTGAAGTAGTCGTAGACTTTGCTGTGGTTATGTCTAATCATGCTATTTTCATAGACGTCACGGCAATTTCAGGACGAAACGTGACAATAAGTTGAATTCCACGGTTCCGACGTTGTTTTCGCGATGAAATCATATATTTCGCAGAGATTTCATCCAATGTTGCTACTTTCATTGTTATCATGCAAATTTTACGACGAAGCAATGTAATGCGCATAAGTTCATACTTTCGAAGATATTTTCGTTATATAATCGTATATTTTTTTGTGATAAAGTCTAATCATGTTAGTTTCATAGACATCTTGACAATTTGACGACGCAAAGTGATAATACATGGTTACTGATATAATGTCTTACTGATATAATGTAATTTCTCGCTCAGTTTTCGTTTAATCTCGCTGGTTTCATGGAGACGCTGCTAGTTTAATGACGGAATGAGATAATATGTTGAATTTCATCGTTTCCACGGTGTTTAGGAGAAACAACTGTATTTTACGCTAATATTTCGTTTAATTTTATCTATCACGTTTAACGCTCAAATTTGACGTCCAATCGTGATAATACAAACAATTACAAGTTTTCGACGATGTTTTCTTGTAATAATCTTACATTTTCACTGACATATTGTATAATCTCTATATTATGAACGATATCTTGCTAATTTCTCTGCGAAACGTGATAGTACGTTGAATTCCACGCTTTCAACGATTCTTTCATTAAATAAACGAATTTTCCGCTGATATTTCGACTGATTTTATATTTTCATAGATAAATCGCTAACTTCACGACAAAGCAGAGTTAATACGAACAATTTATCTGTCACGAGGCTTTTTTCGTCAAATAATACAGTTTTTCGTCTTGATTTCGACTATCTTCGCTATTTGCAGGAACGATCGCATTAAGTCTCTGACTTTCACAGTTTCGAAGACGTTTTCGTTAAATAATTTAATTTTTCTTTTTAATCTGAACTTATCTTGATAGTTTCATAGATAACACGCTGATTTTACGATGCAACGTGATAATATGTTGAATGTCATCATTTCATGGATGTTTTCGTGATATAATGGTATATATAGCTAGAACTTAGTTTACTAATCTTGCTAGTTCCATAGATATATTTCTTATTTCACCTCGAAACCCGGTAATTCGTTGAATTTCGTCGTTTCGACGTTCTTCTCCTATAATAATTGTAAGTTTCGCTCAGATACCTTCAAATCTCGCCTATTCAGAGATACATTGCTAGTTCAATGCGAAACGATATAGTACGATGTTTTTCACGGTTTCGAAGATGTCTTCCAGAAGTTATGATATATTTCGCAGTGTTATTGACCAATAATAGTATTTTCCAATATAATTTGTTAGTTCCAATATGAAACGGGATTATATATTGAATTTCACCGTTTGGACGAAGCTTTCGTGATATAATCGTGTATTTCACTGCGATTTCGTCTAGAATTGCTAGTTTTATGCCTATCTTTCCAGTTTCAAGAGGTGTGATTGAATTTCATCGTTTCGACGATGTTTTCGAGAATTAATCGTATATTTCTCTGACAATACGTAAAACCTAATTGTTTCATGGATATACTGACAATTTCAATGCGAAACGGGATAATAAGATTAATTCGATTGTTTCGACCATGGTTTCGAAAAATAGTCTTATATTTCGCTGATATTACTAGTAGTCTTTCTTATTTCTTTATATCTGTCTGATTTTACCACGAAACAACATAAGAAGTTGAATTTCTTCCTTTCGTCTCTGTTCTCGTGCAATAATACTATATTTCCCTTAGATATCTTCCAGTCATGCTAATTTCATATATCTCTATAATTTCTCGACGAAACGTTGTAATAAGTGATTGATTTTCACAGTTTCGACGATGGTGTCGAACAGTAATCAGTTGTTTCGCTGAAGTTTCTTCTAATTCTGATAATTTCATAGATATTTTTATAGTTTAATGACGAAACGTGATAATACGTTGAATGTCACAGTTTCGACGCTGTCCTCGTGCAATAATAATAATTTTCTTGAGATTTCGATTAATCATGCTAGTTTTATAGACGCCTTTACAATTTCACGACAGAACGTGGTAATACTTCGAATGTCACCGTTTCGGAGATATTTTCCTGAAATACCTTATGTTTCGCTGAGGATTCGTCCAATCTTCCTAGTCTCATACATGTCTGGCTAATTTCAAGATGGAACCTGTTATTAAGCTCAATTTCTCCGTTTCGGTAATATTTTCGTGAAAAAGAGCACATTTCTATGAGATTGCGTATAATCTATAGCGTTTCTTTGATATCTTGTTGAGATAACGACGAAACGAAGTAATACGCCGAATTTCATGGTTTCGACGATGGATTAGTGAAATAAACCTATATTTTTCTGAGAATACGTCTAACCCTTATAGATTCATTAACATCGTCAAATTTTTAAACAGAAACGTGGTAATATTTTGAGTTTCATAGTTTCGAATAAATTTTTCTGGACATAATCATTTATTACGAAATCATTTATTATGAAATTAAATCTAATCTTTAGAGTTTCATAGATGTCATGCTAAATTCATGACGAGAGGCTATAATATGTGAATTCCAATTTTCCGCCGTTGTTTTCGTGAAATAACCGTATATTTCACACAGATTTCATCTAACTTTGCTAGTTTCATATATATGTTGCGAATTTCGCGGTGAAACGTAATTAGAAGTTGAATTTCATAGTTTCAAAGATGTTTTCGTTAAATAATTATAAATTTTGCTGAGATTTCGTCTAATCATGCTTGTTTCACTGACATCGCAATCATTTGAGGACGAAAGTTGGTAATACCTTGAATTCCATGGTTTCTACACTATTTTCGTTAAACAATCGTATATATCGCAGATATTACAATCAATATTGATAGTTTCATAGTTGTCATGCAAATTTCACGTCGAAACGGGGTAATACGTAGAATTTAACGGTTTTGACTTTGTACCAGTGAACTGATCGTACATTATTTCGAGATTTCCTGTAATCTTGCTTTTGCAATTATATCCTGGTAATTTCACGTAATAGTATGTTGAATATCTTCATTTCGACGATGTTTTCAGGAAGTAATGGAATGTTATGTTGAAATTCGTATAATCCCCCTAGTTTCATAGATATTATTCGAAATTCACGACTAAGGATGTTATACGTTGAATTTCCTAATTTCGACGTCAGTTAAGTATTATAATCATCTATTTCGCTGACATTACTTCAAGTAATTTGAGATATCTTACTATTTTCACGTCGAAACGAGGATGTATGTTGAATTAAATCGTCGGCGCTTTTAGGAAACAATCGTATATTTCTCTGAGATTTCATCTAATCACGCTAGTTACATAGATATTTTGCTAATTTTAGGAGCAATCGCTATAATACGTTGTATTTCATTGGTTCGAATGTGTTTATTGACAGCATATTTTGCTGAGATTTCGTCTGGTACTGCTAGTGTCACATATACCTTGCTCACCTCACTAAAAATGAGATAATATGAATATTACAATTTGAAGATATTTTCCTGAAAAAATCATGTATTTCAATGACATTTCGTCTAATCTCAATAGTTTCATAGATACACACCACAATTCACGACGACACGAGTTAATAATGTGAATATCACCGTTTCAACGACGATTCCGTCAAACAACTACATACTTCACTGGGAATTCTTCTAATATTGCTATTTTCATTGATGTCTTGCTAATTCCAAGACGAAACGAGGTAGTAAGATAAATTGCTTATTAAACAACGGAAAGTGTTGTTACCTAGAAATTTATCTTCCGACGATGTTTTCGTTGAATTATCTTGTTCTTCTCTAAGACATCATTTAATCCTTCAAGTTTCACATATATCTTGCAAATGTCACGACTAAACGTTAAAAAATATGAATTCCATTGGTCCGACGATTACAACGATGTATTCAATATATAATTCAATTTTTCGCTGAGATTCCGTCTGGTCTTCTAGTTTCAAAGATTACATACTTATTTCTCTACGAACCGACATAATTCGTTGGATTTCACCGTTTCGGCAGTTTTCGACTGATGATCGTGTATTTCTTAGATATTTCCTATACTATGGCTTTGAAAGATATCTTGCAAGCTTCAAGACGGTACAACATGTGTCAATACGGAGAATTTCACCGTTTCGAAATAGTTTTCGTGAAATAATTATAGATACCGCTGATATTCGTCTAATTTCGATTTCTTCATAGTTATCAATCGTCGTCGAAAAGATGAAGTTCAGCTTATTACCACGTTCCTAAGTGAAATTAGCAAGATATGTATGAAAGTACAAGGTTTAGACGATACCTGAGCGAAATAGGAAATTATTTCCTGAAAGCGTCGTTGAAACGGAGCAGTTCAGCATATTACAGCGTTTAGTCGTGAAATTAGCTAGATAAGTACGAAATTATCAAGATTAGAAGAAATCTCAGCGAAATATGCGAATGTTTGATCGTGATATCAGCAACATATCTATGTAATTAGCATGATTAGAGAACTCGTCGCAAAATACGATTATTTCACGTAAATATATTTGAAACGATGAATTTCAACGGGTATACCGTTTCGTCATGAAATTAGCAAGATATCTATGACACTAGCAGGACTACACGAATACTCAGAGACAAACACCACTATTTCTTGAAAAAATCGGCGAAACGTTGAAATTCAAAAATTTATCACATTTCATATTTAAATTAGCAAGACATCTATGGAGTTGACAAGATTAGACGACATCGCACCGATATATATGATTAATTCACAAAAATATGGCGAAACGACGAAATCGAACACATATTAGTTTTACGTGTTTGAAATTAAGAAGTTGAATATGGAAATTGAAATATTAAACGAAAGCTCAGTGAAATATACGATTATTTCAGGAAAACAAATTCAAAACGATGAAATACAAAGTATTACACCGTTTCGTCCTCAAAATGACAATATATCCATGAAACTATATGGAATCAACGGAATATAACGTTAGTTATCTAGAAAAATGTCAAAACAATGAAATTTAGCGTATTGCCACATTTCATCTGGAGAATTGCTAGATATCCGTGTAAATAGCGAGAGCCGAAGAAATCGCTGCAGAATATACGATTATTTCAGGAAAAGAAAATCGAAACTGAGAAATTCTTTGCCGAATCAGGTTTCGTCTACAAATTACCAAGAGAGCTATGAAACTAGCATGACTAGACGAAGTCTCATTGTAATATACAATTATATCTCGAAAACAACGACAATAAGATGAAATCCAGAGATTTGTCACCTTTCGTCTTACAATTAGCACGTAATCGAGGAAACTAGCACGACTACGTAGGTATGTACTTAGGCATGTATTTACATACGTAGGTATTTACGAACGAATGTATTTATCTCCGTAGGTATGTACGTAAGTATGAATGTCCATGCGTAGGTATCAGCGAACGCTGTCACGGACGTACGCATGTAAGTACGGACGTATGTATTAAAGTACGTGTCTATGTACGTACGTTGGCCCGTAGGTACGTGTGTATGTCGGTTCTCACTATTGTATGAATGCACGTTCCTATGTACGTACGTATGTGTCTAAGTTAGTAGTTATGAACATACATATATATGTACGAACATATGTATGTGCGTACGTATGTATAGAATCACGAATGTACAAACGTAATTATATATGAGCGTACGAACGTATGACCTTATGTAGTTGTGTACTTACGTGTATTAAATTGTACGCCGTTTCGTACGTACGTATGTATTTACGTGAGCATGCACATACTTAGGATTGTACGTATGCAGGTACGTACTTACGTAGGTATGTACGTACATATGTATACCTTTATGTAGAATGTACGTAGGTCCGTATCGAGGAACATACCTATGTAATTCCGTAGGAGCTTGCGTAGGTAAGTATGAATGTACGTAGGTATGTTTACTCCTATCTGTGTCCGTATGTATGATTGCAGATACTTAGGTATGTACACAGATATGTACGAAAATGTGCACGACATTTCGTAGAAAGTGAGGACGTAAGTTTCTACGAACATGGTTATGTACTTTCCTACGTATTTACGTACGTAGGAACATACGGACGTATGTATGTATTTATGTAGTTATGTGAATATAGAGGTATGTACGAAAGTAGTTATGAAAGGAATTACATTTGTACGTAAGTAGGTACGTAGGTCAGAACTTGCACTTGCGTTACTACATGCGTTTTTAGATACTTCCGTAGTTATGTACGTAAGTCTGTACGTAGGACAGAACATATATGCGTCTGTAGATATGTACGTACGTATGTTTGTACGTACTTAGTGTAATATGTCGTAGGTTCTTACTTACGTATGTACGCTCGCATCTAGGAGCGCCTGTACCTAGGTATATGCGTATGTATGTAGGGACATACGCATGTATTTACGTATGTGAACACGGTCGTATGTGTGTATGTACGTACGTATGCGTATATGTACATATTCAGGTATTTAATTAAGTGAGTACTCATGTAGGTCTTGGTGTACATATCCTTGCATATTCTCAAGTATGTAGTCACGTAAGTGTTAACATACGTATGAATGTACATACGAAGCAAGTAGCGTAAATATGTATGTACCCGCGAAGGAATATATGTATGTAGGTATGTATGTACTTGTATATATATGTACGTAGGTGTGTACGTATTTATGAAAGTACGTTCGTAGGGATGTACGTATTAACTTGTGTACGATCGTACCTATGTTAGGATGTTCAAAGGTATGAACAAACGTATGTATATACGAATGTAATATGTTCGCAAGTTGGTATTTGTGTACGTAGGTATGTAATTACGTAAGTTGGCAAAAGCTTAAGAATTAACGTAGGCTCGTCTGTGCATTCGAATTTATCGACGTACGTAGGGACGTATTCAATTGGGTGTGTGTTTACGAAGGTTTGTACGAACATATGGATGTACACTCATTTTCATTCATGTACGTAATTATGCACAATCGCAGATATTATGGAAAGTACTTAGTATAGAACACATTAATTATAGAACGTACGTTGGAATATACGTACGTAGGTGTGCACGAACGTTTGTGTGAACGTACGTAGTGGTGTACGTATGGGTAAAAGCAGTAAGGTCTTTATGTTCATGCGTAGGTATGAACGCATGAAGGTATGTACGAAATTCTGGGTTTAGGTAAGTAGTTATGTACTTACGTATGTTCGTAAGAACGTAGTTATATGCGTACGTATGTGTATAATTGTGAAGGTGTTTATGTAATTTGAAATGCACGTATGCAAGTACGACAATAATTAGGCCTTTACCTACGTGCATTATGTTGCACGTCGTGTTATACGTACGTCCGGACGTATGTACGTAGGTGTGTGATTACTTAGATACGTTCTCACGTGCGTATCGGCTCTCGTGCATATATACGTACACTGGCACCTATGTACGTAAGTGTGCAATTACTTATGTATGAAAAGAATTTTGTGGGTACATATATGTTTATTGACGTGAGGTGATTATTGTGTATGAACGCATGGATATATCTGCGTATGAACGTACGAACGTACGTAGTTGTGTACGTACATATATACGCAGGTATATACGTTGATATGAACGTATTTCGGCGTACGTCCATGTTTATTCATGAACGCAATAATGTACGAACTCATATATGTACCTACGTCTGCATCTACGTTCATAGATAAATGCATGAATGCATACATTAGTTCATACAAACGTACTCCCAAAAACAAGACGAACATACATTCTTCCGTAATTAGATAAGTACGTATATTTCGAAGGGACGAAGGTACGGGCGGATTTAACTTCGTACGTTTATACGACAGAACGTGCTTACTTACGAAAGATCGTGCATACGAAGATGCATTGCAATACACCGTCATACAGTCTCACGTACTTACCAGCATACTTACATTCATACATACGTACACACTAACGTAAAGCAACTGTACACACAAACGTACGAACATACACTTTTACCTGCTTTCCTAAGTACGTACAGTCCAACACACGTTCATACATGCGTACGAAGTATATATACCTGTGTAAATTCCTGCCGACGTCCATACATGCTTGCGTACATACCATCGTTAATTTCGCAGAAGCTCACGTTCGTACATCCCTACATAAGCTGAAACATACGTTCGAGCAAGGTAACATATTTCCATACATACGTACGTAAACACGAAAGTACTTTCATAACATTATAACTTCACTCCTACGTACGGCCACTCGTACGTTCGTAATTAACTACGATCGTACATACATACACACATATATATGTATAGTAGCATATATAGTAGCACATACATGTACACATATATGCCCAAAATTACTTATACTCCTATGAACGTTCGTACATACGTATAGACGTATATACCTGCTTAAAGATATAAGTGGTTACATACAAAAGTACTTAGTAACATAAGTCAGTAAATGTATACGTACGTACGCTCATTCGTAAATACAAATATTTGCACGTACTTATCTATGTACGTACATTTCGACGTAGATACACTCTTAAGTACGGTCTACGTAATGGCATAACTACGTTAGTACAAATACTACTTACGTACATAGTTACGTACGTATATACATAAGTACGGTCGTAAATGCAAACGAACATGCCGACATTATTCCATACCACCGTCGGGAAGCACCAACGTAACTATAATCCGAAATAATTTCATGCAATCGTTCGGACGTACCTACGATCGAAGGTATCTACTAACGTCCATGCATACGTACGTGCAAAGCTGCCTATGTACATAAATACGTATGCTATACGTATATCCGTACAAACCTACGTTCGGAAATACATACGTACCCACTTACATACGCTATAACCTGACTGCGAACGTGAATAGCACCGTACGTTCAATCATACATACTGCAATACATTCGATTGATCTACATACGTACATGAGTTCCAACGTGCGATCACACTAATGCACATAAATAACTACATACATACATAAATGAGTACGTAAATAACAACTAAAAAATGGGCCTACGGACTTAGGTACATAGGTATATACATTCCTACGTACGTTTTGCATACGTACGTATATACATGGACCATAGTTCCCACGTACGTGCATGCAAGCTTAAGTAAATACAGAAGCAAGTCCCTAACAAAGTCTTTATACAGACACGTTCTTACGAACTTACGTACGTATATAATTCATACGAATATACATACGTAATTTCATACCGTCGTTGGAAACACATATGTACGTACATACTTGTTTACGTATGTTCCTACGTATGCAATTACCTACGGTCGTACACAATACGTGCGCACATACACAATTCTTAACACACATACGTACGAAGATAACTAGGAATATACTGAGTACATATACATAACTGTGTACGAATTTAACATCTTTCGTACGTATGCACGCACGTAAATAAATAGCCACATGTTTACATACACACTTGAATTCTTTCGTATGTACACACCTATGTATATACCGCGTATATACCAAAGAAACTTCATACTTACCTATGAAAGTGTATACGTAAATGTAAATTTACGTAAGGCTGTGCTTATGTATTTACAATACAAACTACGTACGTATATGCGAAAATACATATATACGTTTGTACATTCTTACATACGTAAATAGATAAATAAAACACGCCTAGCTACGAACATATTTATGTACATACACACAAACATACATACGTTCCTACTTGTGTACGTACCAACGGACGAATATAATTACGGGCGCACTTGAGTTCACTCCTAGATTCATGCGTACTTACGTACGTACCTAACTACGTACGAATATACCAAGATAATTGCATATATATGTACGTATATAATTACGCACATTTATACCTAAGAATGGAGATACATACGTAAGAACCGTCCTACGTTAGTGAATGCATGTGCGAGTACATTGCAGAATACTTACATACATCAGAAAGTTCGTAATTACTTGCGTAAACTCCTACGTTCATGGATATATAAATACGTACTTCCACAATTACGAAAATACAACTGTACTTGCATACAAACGTAAGTACATACAGGTACTCAAATTCCTACGTACATGCATTCGTAATTACGTACACAACTACGTACGTTCATACATCGAACAAACGAACATACGTGAAAAACGTACATTCCCTCTTCATTATTGTGTGCGTGCATACCTACTTATGTACATAACAACGTACTCCGATATGAACGCACGTACATACATACGAACGTTCACAACAAACCTAAGTACTGTCCAACATACGTAGGAACATACCTAGGTACATTCTTACGTAGGTACATAATTATGAACGTAAATCATATGTCACTAAGTGACTACTTATGTACATACTTACAATAATACATGAGTACATACATACATACATACGTAGAAATGTATATGCATACATTCGCACTTTCATAACGTCGCATTTACGTACATTTCTACGTACATACCTACATAAGGACATACTAACGTACTTACGTGAGCACGGATGTAGATACCTTCGTACGTCCATACAACTTACGTGCATTAATACGTTTGTCCATTCATAGGTTCCTGCATGGCCACGTACGAACAGACCTACGTGCGTACACACAGCATTCGTAAATACATATAAACGTACTTATGTTTAGCATTGCACACATATGTACTTACATACCTATGTACGTATTCACATATATACGATCATTCATAAGTTCGAACCTACATAAACACGTCCAAGGAACTTTTGTTGATACCAACGTTTGGACATACATTTGAAGGAATATATCTACGTACCAACGTAAGTACACCCGTACGTACACAAGTGCACACATTCCTAGGTGCGTACGTAATCACGTACGTACATAAATACTACCATACGTAACTATGTATGTACATTCTACACAGTGACACGTATATGTACGTACATTTCTACTTACGTAGTGAACTGCGGTAGTACATACGTACGTGTATTCCTGAGGCAACAGATGCACTATATCGTTCGTAAAAACGTACGTCCATAACAACGTTCTGACATACATTTGTCAGTACATACTTAAATACAAACGTGCCTAAGTACGTACATTGCTGCGTACGTTAATACTCACTAACCGACGTCCATACGTTAATACATGCATAAGATCGTGCATACATACTTGAGGACACACCTACTAATGTTCATATCTTACTACGCACATACATACATAAGTGCATTCCTGCGTACGTACAGACGGACATTGTCTCATAGCTTTGTAGGCCAAAACATGTGTACGGACATATATACCTAAGTAATCACGTACACACACACACACACACACACACACACACACACACGTAAATTCAGTAATACTTACGCTCAAACCTTCGTTTACACTTCCATATGTGCCAACAAACCAACGTACGTTCATTCATATGTTCGTGCACGCCTACGTACGTAGGTACATACTTTCGAAAATAGAAACATACATTCAAAGAAAATACATTCGTCCGCAAGTACATACTTACGTACATACATTCCAACGTACTTCCATTCACAAGTACGTGTATACTTATGTACGTTATACCATGGAGCGATCATACCTACGGGCGGACATATATACCTACGTACATAACTACGTACGTACATGCATGCTTTCGATCATACACACGTACAGGCATGCATACGGACGTTTATTCCTACGAAAGTGCATATATACGAACCTCTACAATTACGTAAATTCTTACCGAAGTACTTTCATACCAAATTGCAACCACACCTACGATCGGATATATACAACTACGTTCTCATCTACCTACGTATATACATAAATACGTAATAAATACGTAGGAATATAAAAATGTAAGCATATACATCTTACGAACATACCTATGTACTTTCATACCAATATGTTTTCATAACTAGGTATGGACATACGTACGTTATGTATACGTAGGTGAATGCATACCTACAGAAGCACATGCCTTCGTGCGTACATGAAATCGATTGTGCATACATACACACGTACATTCCTACGCACATATATACATCAACGTACGTTCTGACAACCGTAAGTACAAACACTGTTACAAGCATACCAGCGTACTAATATACTTCGGTAGGTGTGTACCAACGTATATGCGTATGAAAGGACGTATTGGCATACGTACCTAAGAAAAAAAATATTTACGTACCTACGTAATTAAAAGCAAAAGTATATACATACGTACATACGTACGTACATAAATAGCTTATAACAGACCTACGTACAGACATACGTAATTGTGTACATAAATAAGTACGAAGGTACCTACCTATGTGCAAGCACGTTTACGCCAATCGCTGATAACGTAAATATTTAAGAAGGTGGATGAAGTCGTATTTAACATAGAAACGTAAATATCTACGTTCGAACACCCCAACGTACATACATATATACGAAAGTACAAACGAACGTTCATAATTACATTCGTTCATACATCCGTACTTACATACATGCGGACAATTATGAAAAGATAGTTACATATATAAGTTCGATCATACCTACATACGTACATGAAAACGTGCATTCATATAAACGTACGTACACATACACTTAGGTTCATACATAACTGCGTGCATACATTCGGAAGCACATGACACCGTACGTTCATTCATATGTAGTTACATAACTAAGAACGGTCGTATCAATTTGCGTCCACAACTTCGTACGGTCGCACAACGCACACAAATTCCTCCTCTCATTTACACTTACGCACTGGCATACCAACGTACGTTAATGTACAGGAATGTACATTAATCAACTTCGATCGTACATACATACGTACGAGTACAAAAAAGCAAACTCGTAAATACGAAAGTACAAATCTACGTACGTTCATACCTAAGTACGTCCATTCCTACGTACGGACATACGACGTACGTACATTCATACGTACGAACATGCTCACGTAATTACGTAAATGTTTATGTACATAACTACGTACGTCCATAAAAAACTACGTTCATATCATCGTAAGAAATTACATACGTGAGTATACCTACATATATTAACACAAACGTAGGTACAAATATATGTACCTACGTAAAAAGGTACGTACATATATACGCACGTACATACTTTCGATCTTACACAAATACAAAAGTTCATACCTACGTACATATGTAACGAATTACGTACAAACATTCCCACGTAACTCGATAAGTACGTACATATATACGTACGTTCGTACCAGTGTACGTCGGTTTTTTTTTGTAATGAGTTACAAACGTACATGCATACCGACAAACGTACATAAATAAGAACGAACGTACGTACCTATGTACGTGAATCCATACGTACGCAATTACCTAATCACGTACATACCTACGTAGGGACATTGTACGTATATTTATACATGCATATGTACCTACGTGCGAACGTCATGACCTACGTACGTACATAAGCAATAACATACACAGGTACCTACATACCCACGTAAGCAAATACCTCCGTAAGTGCATGCACATATAAGTACCAATCTACGTAGGTACACACAAACATACGTACATACGTTCAGAGATACATACGTTTGTACATATCACCCACGTTCATAAATAATTAGGTAGAAACATACAAACCATCATTCACACGTTTGTTAATATCTACGTTAATACGTATATACGTACAATCGCGCTTACACAGGTTCAACCGACATACGCGCATACGTACGCACAATAAATCATAAGGTACACACATATATACGTGCGTTCTTACCAACTTACGAAATTTCCTAAGAAAATACATGCTTATGTACGTACATCACAAACTTACATTCGACTACGGAAATACTTACGATAGTAATTAAGCAAGTAGGTACATATATACGTACTCTAACCGAAATGATATACATACTTATATATATACCAAATTACGGACATATGTACTTAAATTCGTACTTAAATATGTACTTCCTACGCACAAGTCAACATGCATATACACATGCCTTCGTTCATACCAACTTACGTAAACGTCTACGTACGTACATAAAATCGTACATTACAAAGATTGTACATGTTATTGTACGTAAAATCCGAAGTACGTAAATACGTTCGAAGACAATACGTATACATATAAATACCTACGACGCTACGTACGTACATAACTAAGTGGTAATAACCCAACGACAATTACATGAGAATGTACATTAAAACGTACGTACATGCACACGTCAGTACAAATATACGTACATACATTTATTTACGTAAATACATTAGTATGATCATACGAAAGTACGTATAATCGCCGTAAGCACCTACATAAGTACGTATATACATACGTACCTGCTTACCTATGTAACTGCGTATATACATATATAAATACATTGTTACGTAAGTAATTTCGTAAATACATACAGACGTATATACATACATGTGTTCGTATAATAACACATATGTACGTAAATATATGCAGTCGTTCAATCCTACATATGATTATACCTAAGACCACACGTTCGTACATGACAATGTAATTATGTGTACAATCAAGTACAGACCTACGTACCTTCATACATACGTACGTACACACCATATACTGTTACATACATACCTGCGAACTTTCATATATTCGTAAGGGGATATAACTTCACATAAATACAACGTACGTTATTTCTTACGTATATAATCACGTAGGTTTATACTGCCGTACGTACTTACGTTCTTGCATACATACACAAAGACATACATAAATACGCACGATCATACAGCCGTTCGTTCATACATTTTCATGAAAATACACATGTTGTGCACAAATATACGTACATAGATAAATCCTAAATAAATACATACGTATATGACTATGTACGTACGTCACTAAATACTTATATCCCTACGTAGGTGCATGCGCAAAAACGTAAACCCTTACCTTGGTACACATTTCCTGTAATACCTACGAACGTAAAAAACACTCAAGGTACGTAACTACGTAGATACCGACTTACTTATTTACCTACATATGAACATGCCAAGATCGTAAACATTTCGTACATGCACACCGTATTTCTTACATGACTACGAACGAATATTACTACGAATGTACACACCTACGTTGGTATACGCCAATGTACATACACTCACACGTACGTACGTAGATATGTTCGTACATTACTACATACGTACATACGTACGTACATCGAAACCTACGTACGCAATTACGTACACAAGTACATAACAACATACACACATCCGTACGTACGTAC
>JAUCRC010000069.1:0-95980 GCA_032399595.1 Tetragonula carbonaria
ACTGCGAAAAACGTTATTTCTTTAAATTTCATCTTTTCATGAATGTTTCGTGAAGTGACCATAATTTAGCGTTGATTTCTCTTAATTTTGATGTTTTCATAGATATCTCGCTACTTTCACTGCGAAACACGAGCTTTCGTTGAATTTCATTGTTTAATGAACGTTACGTGAAATAACCATGATTCAGCGGAGGTTTAGCTTAATATTGATGTTTTCTGATATTTCCAGCTACTTTCACTGCGGAACACGTTAATTCGCTGAATTTCATCGTTTCATGAATGTTTCGTGAAATCACCGTTATTTTGAAGAGATTTAGCTTAGTTTTAATGTTTTCATAGATATCTAGTTACTTTCATTGCAAATCACGTGATTTCGTTGTATTTCTTCGTTTCATGGATGTTTCGTGAAATAACCATGATTTAGCGGAGATTTAGCCTACTTTTATGTTTTCTGCTATTTCTAGCTACTTTCATTGCGAAACACGTTGTTTCGTTGAATTTCATCGTTACATGGATGTTTCGTGAAATAACCATGATTTAGCGGAAATTTAGCATAATTTTGATGTTTTCCGATATTTCAGGCTACTTTCACTGCGAAACACGTTATTTCGTTGAATTACATCGTTTCTTGAGTGTTTCCTGAAATAACAATGATTTTGCGGAGATTTAACTCAATTTCGATGTTTTCAATGTTACCTAGCTACTCTCATTGCGAATCACCTTATTTCTATGAATTTCATCGTTTCATGAATGTTTCGTGAAATAACCATGATTTAGGGGAGATTTTGTTTAATTTTGATGTGTTCATGGAGAGCTAGCTACATCATCTTCGAAAAACGTTATTTCATTTAATTTCACCGGTTAATGAATGTTAGGTCAACTAACCATGATTTGACGTAGATTTATCTTAATTCTGATGTTCTCATATATATCTTGCTACGTTCATTTGGATACACAATATTTCGTTGAATGTCAACGTGTCATGAATGTTTCGTGAAATACCATGATTTAGCGGAGATATAGGTCATTATTGATGTTTTCATAGATATCTACCTACATTCACTGCGAAACACGTTATTCCGTTGAATTTCATCGTTTCATTAATGTTTCGTCAACTAACAATTATTTAGCGGTGATGTAGCTTAATTTCGATGTTTTCATAGATATCTAGCAACTTTCACTGCGAAACACGTTATTTGGTTGAATTTCATCGTTTCATGAATGTTTCGTGATATACCCATGATTTAGCAGAAATCTAGCACAATTTTGATGTTTTCTGCTGTTTCTAGCTACTTTCACTGCGTAACACGTTATTTCCTTCAATTACATCGTTTCATGAATGTTTCGTGAAATAACAATGATTTAGCGGGGAATTAGCTTAATTTTGATGTTTTTATAGATATCTAGCAACTTTCACTGTGAAACACCTTATTTCGATGAATTTCATCGTTTCATTAATGTTTCGTCAACTAACAATCATTTAGCGGTGATGTAGCTTAATTTCGATGTTTTCTTAGATATCTAGCAACTTTCACTGCGAAACACGTTATTTCGTTGAATTTCATCGTTTCATGAATGTTTCGTGAAATAACCATTATTTGGCGTAGATTTACCTTAATTTTGATGTTCTCATATAATCTAACTACTTTCACTGCGAAACACGATATTTCCTTGAATTTCATCGTTTCCTGTATATTTCGTGAAGTACCATGATTTAGCGGAGATTTAGCTGAATTTTGTAGTTTTCAAAGATGTCTAGCTACTTTCACTGCGAAAAGCGATGTTTCGTGAAATTTCATTGTTTCCTGAATGTTTCGTGAAATAACCATGGTTTAGCAGTGATTTAGATTAATTTTGATGTTTACATAGATATCTATCTACTTTCACTGCGAATCACGTTGTTTCGTTGAGATTCATCGTTTCATGAATGATTCGTTATATAACCATGATTTAGCAGAGATTTAGCATAATTTTGATGTTTTCTTCTATTTCAGGCTACTTTCCCTGCGAAACACGTTATTTCGTTGAATTTCATGGTTTCATGAATGTATCGTGAAATAACCATGATTTAGAGGAGATTTAGCTTAATTTTGATGTTTACATAGATATCTAGCTTCTTTCACAGCGAAACACGTTACTTCGTTGAATTTCATCGTTTCATGTATGTTTCGTGAAATAATCATGATTTAGCGGAGATTTAGCATAATTTTGATGTTTTCATAAATATCTAGCTACTTTCACTGCGAAACACGTTATTTCGTAGAATTACATCGTTTCATGAATGTTTCTTGAAATGACCATGATTAAGCTCAGATTTAGCTTAATTCTGATGTTTTCTGCGATTTCTAGCTACATTCACTGCGAAACACGTTGTTTCGTTTAATTTCATCAATTCATGAATGTTTCGGATATAACCATGATTTAGCGGAGATTTAGCATAATTTTGATGTTTTCTGTATTTTCTAGCTCTTTCAGTACGAAACACTTTATTTAGTTGAATTTAATCGTTTCATGAATGTTTCGTGAAATAACCATGGTTTACCGGAGATTTAGCTTAATTTTGATGTTTTCATAGATATCAACTACATTCACTGCGAAACACGTTGTTTCGTTGAATTTCATCGTTTCATGATTGTTTCGTGAAATAATCATGATTTAGCGGAGATTTAGCATAATTTTGATGTTTTCATAAATATCTAGCTACTTTCACTGCGAAACACGTTATTTCGTAGAATTACATCGTTTCATGAATGTTTCTTGAAATGACCATGATTAAGCTCAGATTTAGCTTAATTCTGATGTTTTCTGCGATTTCTAGCTACATTCACTGCGAAACACGTTGTTTCGTTTAATTTCATCAATTCATGAATGTTTCGGATATAACCATGATTTAGCGGAGATTTAGCTTAATTTTGATGTTTTCATGGACACCTAGCTACTTTCCCTGCGAATCACTTTATTTCGGTGTATTTCATCGTTTCATGTATGTTTCTTGAAATGACCATGATTAAGATCAGATTTAGCTTAATGTTGTTGATTTCTGCCATTTCTAGCTGCTTTCACTGCGAAGCACGTTATTTCGTAGATTTTCAACGTTTCATGAATGATTCGTGAAATAACCATGATATAACGGAGATTAGGCATAACTTTGACGTTTTCATACATATGAAGCTACCGTCACTGCGAAAAACGTTATTTCTTTGAATTTCATCGTTTCGTGAATTTTTCGTGAAATAGACATGATTTAGCGGTGATTTAGCTTAATTTCGCTGTTTTTATAAATATCATGATACTTTCACTGCGAAACGCGTAGTTTCGTTGAATTTCATCGTTTCATCAATGTTTTGGTATTAACCATGATTTAGAGGAGATTTAGCTTAATTTTGATGATTTCATAGGTATCTAGCTGCATTCACTGCGAAACAATTTATTTCGTTGAATTTCATCGTTTCATGATTGTTTCGTGAAATAACCTTGATTTAGCAGATATTTAAAGAAATTCTGTTCTTTTCTGCGAATTCTACATACTTTCACTGAGAAACACGTTATTTCGTTGAATTCAGATCGTTTCATGATTGTTTCGCTAAATAATCATGACTTTGCGGGGATTCAGAATTATTATGATGTTTTCAAAGGTATCTAGCTACTTTCACTGCGAAACACGTTACTTCGTGTATTTCATCGTTTCATGAATGTTTCGTGAAATAACCATGAACTGGCAGAGATTTAGTTTAATTTTGATGTTTGCACAGGTATCTAGCTAATTGCACTGCGAAACACGTTATTTTGTAGTATACAATCCTTTCATGTTTGATTCGTGAAGTAACCAGATATAGCGGACATTTTGCTTAATTTTGATGTTTTGATATGTATCTAGATACTATCAGCGCGAAACACGTTATTTCGTTGTATTTCATCGTTTCATGAATTTTTCGTGAAATAACCTTGATTTAGCGGAAATTTAGCTTAATTTTGATGTCTTCTGAGATTTCGAGCTACTTTCACTGCAAAACACGATATTTCGTGATTTTCATCGATTCATGAATGTCTCGTGAAATAACCTAGATTTAGCGGAGATTTAGCTTAATTTTGATGTTTTCAAAGGTATCTAGCTACTTTCACTGCGAAACACGTTACTTCGTGTATTTCATCGTTTGATGAATGTTTCGTGAAATAACCATGAACTGGCAGAGATTTAGCTTGATTTTGATGTTTTCATAGATATCTAGCTATTTTCACTGCGAAACACGTTATTTCGTTGAATTTCATCGTTTAGTGAATGTTTCGTGAAATAACCATGATTTAGCGGAGGTATAGCAAAGTTTTGATGTTTTCTGCTATTTGTAGCTACTTTCCCTGCGAACCACGGTATTTCGTTGAATTTCATCGTTTCATGAATGTTTCGTTAAATAACAATGATTTAGCGGAGAATTAGCTTAATTTTGATGTTTCCATAGATATCTAGCAACTTTCACTGTGAAACACCTTATTTCGATGAATTTAATGTTTTCATGAATGTTTCGTGAAATACCATGATTTAGCGGAGTTTTAGCTTATTATTGATGTTTTCATAGATATCTAGCTACTTTCACTGCGAAACACGTTATTTCAATGAATTTCATCGTTTCAAGAATGTTTCGTGAAATAGACATGATTTAGCGGAGATTTAGCTTAATTTTGATGTTTTCGTAGATATCAATCTACTTTCACTGCGATACACGTTATTTCGTTGAATTTCATCGTTTCATGAATGTTTCCTGAAATAACCATGTTTTAGCGAAGATTTAGCTTAATTTTGATGTTTTCATAGAAATCAAGCTACTTTCACTGCGGAAAACGTTGTTTCGTGAAATTTCATTGTTTCCTGAATGTTTCGTGAAATAACCATGATTTAGCAGATATTTAGCTTAATTTTGAAGTTTTCACAGATATCTAGCTGATATCACTGCGTATCACCTTATTTCTATGAATTTCATCTTTTCATGAATGTTTCGTGAAATACCATGATTTAGCGGAGTTTTAGCTTATTATTGATGTTTTCATAGATATCTAGCTACTTTCACTGCGAAACACGTTATTTCGATGAATTTCATGGTTTCATGAATGTTTCGTGATATACCCATGATTTAGCAGAAATCTAGCACAATTTTGATGTTTTCTGCTGTTTCTAGCTACTTTCACTGCGTAACACATTATTTCCTTCAATTACATCGTTTCATGAATGTTTCGTGAAATAACTATGATTTAGCGGGGAATTAGCTTAATTTTGATGTTTTTATAGAAATCTAGCAACTTTCACTGTGAAACACCTTATTTCGATGAATTTCATCGTTTCATTAATGTTTCGTCAACTAACAATTATTTAGCGGTGATGTAGCTTAATTTCGATGTTTTCTTAGATATCTAGCAACTTTCACTGCGAAACACGTTAGTTCGTTGGATTTCATCGTTTCATGAATGTTTCGTGAAATAACCATTATTTGGCGTAGATTTACGTTAATTTTGATGTTTTCATATAATCTAACTACTTTCAATGCGAAACACGATATTTCCTTGAATTTCATCGATTCCTGTATATTTCGTGAAGTACCATGATGTAGCGGAGATTTAGCTGAATTTTGTAGTTTTCAAAGATATCTAGCTACTTTCACTGCGAAAAACGATGTTTCGTGAAATTTCATTGTTTCCTGAATGTTTCGTGAAATAACCATGGTTTAGCAGAGATTTAGATTAATTTTGATGTTTACATAGATATCTATCTACTTTCACTGCGAAACACGTTGTTTCGTTGAGTTCCATCGTTTCATGAATGATTCGTTATATAACCATGATTTAGCAGAGATTTAGCATAATTTTGATGTTTTCTTCTATTTCAGGCTACTTTCACTGCGAAACACGTTATTTCGATGAATTTCATCGTTTCATGAATGTTTCGTGAAGTAACCATGATTTAGCGAAGATCTAGCTTCATTATGATTTTTTCAATGATATCATGCTACTTTCACTGCGAAACACGTTATTTCGTAGAATTTCATCGTTTCATCAATGTTTCGTGAAATAACCATGATTTAGCGAAGATTTAGCTTAATTTTGATGTTTTCATAGATATCAAGCTTCTTTCACTGCGAAACACGTTATTTCGTTGAATTTCATCGTTTCACGAGTGTTTCCTGAAATATCGATGATTTAGCGGAGATTTAGCCTAATATTGATGGTTTCATCGATATCAAGCTACTTTCACTGCGAAACACGTTATTTCGTTGAATTTCATCTCTCATGAATGTTCCGTGAAATAACCATGATTTAGCGAAGATTTAGCTTAATTTTCAGTTTTTCGTAGATATCAAGCTACTTTCACTGCGATACAGGTTATTTCGTTGAATTTCATCGTTTCATGAATGTTTCGTGAAATGACAATGATTTGGCGGCGGTTTAGCTAAATTTTGCTGTTTTCAAAGGTACCTAGCTACGTTAACTGCGAAACACGTTATTTCGTTGAATTTCATCGTTTCATGAATGTTTAGAGAAATAACTATGATTTATCGGAGTTGCAGATTAATTTCGATGTTTTCATAAATATTTAGCTACTTCCACTGCTAAACACGTTATTTCGCTAAATTTCATCGTTCATGAATGTTTCTTGAAATAACGATGATTTAGCGGAGATTTAGCTTTATATTGATGTTTTCATAGAAATCAAGCTACTTTCACTGCGAAACACGTTATTTCGTTGAATTTCATCGTTTCATGAATGTTTCGTGAAATAACCATGATTTAGCGAAGATTTTGCTTAATTTTGATGTTTTCATAGATATCAAGCTACTTTCACTGCGAAACACGTTATTTCGTTGAATATCATCGTATCACGAATGTTTCCTGAAATAACGGTCATTTAGCGGTGATTTAGCCTAATATTGATGGTTTCTTAGATTTCAAGCTACTTTCACTGCGAAACACGTTATTTCGTTGAATTTCATGTTTCGTGAATGTTTCGTGAAATAACCATGATTTAGCGGAGATTTAGCTTTATTATGATTTTTTCATAGATATCTTGCTACTTTCACTGCGAAACACGTTATTACGTTGAATATCATTTTTTCATGAATGTTTCGTGAAATAACCATGATTTAGCGGAGATTTACCTTAATTTTGACGTTTTCATAGTATTCAAGCTACTTTCACTGCGAAACACGTTATTTCGTTGAATTTCGTCGTTTCACGAATGTTTCTTGATATAACGATGGTTTAGCTGAGATTCAGCTTAATATTGATGGTTTCATAGATATCAAGGTACTTTCACTGCGAAACACGTTGTTTCGTTGAATTTCACTGTTTCATGTATGCTTCGTGAAATAACCATGATTTAGCGAAGATACGGCTTAATTTGATGTTTTCGTAGATATCAAGCTACTTTCACTGCCATACAGGTTATTTCGTTGAATTTCATCGTTTCACGAATGGTTCGTGAAATAACAATGTTTTAGCGAATATTTAGCTTAATATTGATGTTTTCATAGATATCAAGCTTCTTTCACTGCGAAACACGTTATTTCGTTGAATTTCATGTTTCATGAATGTTCCGTGAAATAACCATGAATTAGCGAAGATTTAGTTTAATTTTCAGTTTTTCGTAGATTTCATGCTACTAAGACTGCGAAACAAGTTATTTCGTTGAATTTCATCGTTCCATGAATGTTACGTGAAATGACAATTATTTGGCAGACATTTAGCCTAATTATTATGTTTTCTTACATATCTAGCTACTTTCACAGCGAAACACGTTATTTCGTTAAATTTCATGGTTTCATGTATGTTTCGTGAAATAACCATTATTTAGCGGAGATTTAGCTTAATTTTGATGTTTCTGCGATTACTAGCTACTTTCACTGCGAAACAAGTTATTTCGTTTAATCTTATCGTTTCAGGATGATTTGTGAAATAACTATGATTTAGCGGAGATTTAGTTTAATCTTGCTGTTTTCAAAAGTATCTAGCTACTTTGACTGCGAAACACGTTATTTCGTTGAATTTCATCATTTCACGAATGTTTAGCACAATAACCATGATTTAGCGTAGATTCAGATTAATTTCGATGTTGTCATAAATATCTAGCTACTTTCATTGCGAAACGCGTTATTTCGTTGAATTTCATCGTTTCATGAATCTTTCGTGAAATAACCATGATTTAGCTAAGATTTAGCTTTATAATGATTTTTTCATAGATATCTTGCTACTTTCTCTGCGAAACACGTTATTTCGTTGAATTTCATCGTTTCATGAATGTTTCGTGAAGTAACCATGGTTTAGCGAAGATTTAGCTTAATTTTGATGTTTTCATTGATATCAAGCTACTTTCACTGCGAATCACGTTGTTTCGTTGAATTTCATCGTTCCATGAATGTTTCGTGAAATTACAATGATTTGGGGGCGATTTAGCCTAATTTTCATGTTTTCCTACATATCTAGCTACTTTCACAGCGAAACACGTTATTTCGTTTAATTTCATGGTTTCATGAATGTTACTTGAAATAACCATGATTTAGCGGAGATTTAGCTTAATATTGATGGTTTCATAGATATCAAGGTACTTTCACTGCGAAACAAGTCGTATCGTTGAATTTCACTGTTTCATGTATGTTTCGTGAAATACCCATGATTTAGCGAAGATTTGGCTTAATTTTCATGCTTTCATAGATATCAAGCTACTTTCACTGCGAAACACGTTATTTCGATGAATTTCATCGTTTCATGAATGTTTCGTGAAGTAACCATTATATAGCGAAGATCTAGCTTTATTATGATTTTTTCATTGATATCTTGCTACTTTCACTGCGAAACACGTTATTTCGTAGAATTGCATCGCTTCATGAATGTTTCGTGAAATAACCATGATTTAGCGAAGTTTTAGCTTAATTTTGATGTTTTCGTAGATATCAAGCTACTTTCACTGCGATACAGGTTATTTCGTTGAATTTCATCGTTTCATGAATGTGTCGTGAAATAACAATGTTTTAGCGAATATTTAGCTTAATATTGATGTTTTCATAGATATCAAGCAACTTTCACTGCGAAACACGTTATTTCGTTGAATTTCATGTTTCATGAATGTTCCGTGAAATAACCATGATTTAGCGAAAATTTAGTTTAATTTTCAGTTTTTCGTAGATATCATGCTACTTTCACTGCGAAACAAGTTATTTCGTTGAATTTCATCGTTCCATGAATGTTACGTGAAATGACAATTATTTGGCGGAGATTTAGCCTAATTTTCATGTTTTCTTACATATCTAGCTACTTTCACAGCGAAACACGTTATTTCGTTACATTTCAAGGTTTCATGAATGTTTCGTGAAATAACCATGATTTAGCGGAGATTTAGCTTAATTTTGATGTTTCTGCGATTACTAGCTACTTTCACTGCGAAACAAGTTATTTCGTTTAATTTCATCGTTTCAGGATGATTTGTGAAATAACTATGATTTAGCGGAGATTTAGTTTAATTTTGCTGTTTTCAAAGGTATCTAGCTACTTTGACTGCGAAACACGTTATTTCGTTGAATTTCATCGTTTCATGAATGTTTAGCATAATAACCATGATTTAGCGGAGATTCAGATTAATTTCAATGTTTTCATAGATATCAAGCTACTTTCACTGCGAATCACGTTGTTTCGTTGAATTTCATCGTACCATGAATGTTTCGTGAAATGACAATGATTTGGCGGCGATTTAGCCTAATTTTCATGTTTTCTTACATATCTAGCTACTTTCACAGCGAAACACGTTATTTCGTTTCATTTCATGGTTTCATGAATGTTACTTGAAATAACCATGATTTAGCGGAGATTTAGCTTAATATTGATGGTTTCATAGATATCAAGGTACTTTCACTGCGAAACACGTCGTATCGTTGAATTTCACTGTTTCATGTATGTTTCGTGAAATACCCATGAATTTGCGAAACTTGGCTTAATTTTCATGTTTTCATAGATATCAAGCTACTTTCACTGCGAAACACGTTATTTCGTTGAATTTCATCTTTTCATGAATGTTTCGTGAAATAGCCATGATTTAGCGAAGATTTAGCTTTATAATGATTTTTTCATAGATATCTTGCTACTTTCACTGCGAAACACGTTATTTCGTTGAATTTCATCGTTTCATGAAAGTTTCGTGAAATAACCATGGTTTAGCGAAGATTTAACTTAATTTTAATGTTTTCATAGATATCAAGCTACTTTCACTGCGAAACACGTTAATTCGTTTCATTTCATGGTTTCATGAATGTTGCTTGAAATAACCATGATTTAGCGAAGATTTAGTTTAATTTTCAGTTTTTCGTAGATAACATGCTACTTTCAATGCGAAACTCGTTATTTCGTTGAATTTCATCGTTCCTTGAATGTTACGTGAAATGACAATTATTTGGCGGAGATTTAGCCTAATTTTCATGTATTCTTACATATCTTGCTACTTTCACAGCGAAACACGTTATTTCGTTAAATATCATTGTTTCATGAATGTTTCGTGAAATAACCATGATTTAGCGAATATTTAGCTTAATTTACAGTATTTCGTAGATAACAAGCTACTTTCACTGCGAAACACGTAATTTCGTTGAATTTCATGGTTCCATGAGTGTTTCGTGGAATGACAATGATTTAGCGAAGATTTAGAATAATTTTCAGTTTTTCGTAGATATCATGCTACTATCACTGCGAAACTCGTTATTTCGTTGAATTTCATCGTTCCATGAATGTTTCGTGAAATGACAATGATTTGGCGGAGATAAGCCTAATTTTCATGTTTTCTTACATATCTAGCTACTTTTACAGCGAAACACGTTATTTCGTTGAATTTCATGGTTTCATGAATGTTTCGTGAAATAACCATGATTTAGCGGAGATTTAGCTTAATTTTGATGTTTCTGCGATTTCTAGGTACTTTCACTGCGAAAGAGGTTATTTCGTTTAATTTTATCGCTTCAAAATGATTTGTGAAATAACTATGATTTAGCGGATATTTAGCTTAATTTTGCTGTTTTCAAAGGTGTCTAGCTACTTTGACTGCGAAACACGATATTTCGTTTAATTTCCTCGTACAATGAATGTTTCGTGAAATAACCATGAGTTAGCGAAGATTTAGCTTTATAATGATTTTTTCATAGATATCTTGCTGCTTTCACTGCGAAACACGTAATTTCGTTGAATTTCATCGTTTCTTGAAAGTTTCGTGAAATAACCATGGTTTAGCGAAGATTAAGCTTAATTTTGATGTTTTCATAGATATCAAGCTACTTTCACTGCGAAACACGTTATTTCGTTGAATTTCATTGTTTCATGAACGTTTCGTGAAATAACCATGATTTAGCGACGATTTAGCTTTATTATGATTTTTTCATAGATATCTTGCTACTTTCACTCCGAAACACGTTATTTCGTTGAATTCCATCGTTTCATGAATGTTTCGTGTAATAACCATGATTTAGCGAAGATTTAGCTTAATTTTGATATTTTCATAGATATCAATCTACTTTCACTGCGAATCACGTTATTTCGTTGAATTTCATCGTTCCGTGAATGTTTCGTGAAATGACATTGATTTGGCGGAGATTTAGCCTAATTTTCATGTTTTCTTACATATCTAGGTACTTTCGCAGCGAAACACGTTATTTCATTTAATTTCATGGTTTCATGAATGTTACGTGAAATAACCATGATTTAGCGGAGATTTAGCTTAATATTGATGGTTTCATAGATATCAAGCTACTTTCACTGCGAAACACGTCGTTTCGTTGAATTTCATCGTTTCATTAATGTTTCGTGAAATAACAATGTTTTAGCGAAGATTTAGCTTAATATTGATGTTTTCATAGATATCAAGCTACTTTCACTGCGAAACACGTTATTTCGTTGAATTTCATGTTTCATGAATGTTCCGTGAAATAACCATGATTTAGCGAAGATTTAGTTTAATTTTCAGTTTTTCGTAGATATCATGCTACTTTCAATGCGAAACTCGTTATTTCGTTGAATTTCATCGTTCCTTGAATGTTACGTGAAATGACAATTATTTGGCGGAGATTTAGCCTAATTTTCATGTATTCTTACATATCTTGCTACTTTCACAGCGAAACACGTTATTTCGTTAAATTTCATGGATTCATGAATGTTTCGTGAAATAACCATGATTTAGCGAATATTTAGCTTAATTTACAGTATTTCGTAGATAACAAGCTACTTTCACTGCGAAACACGTTATTTCGTTGAATTTCATGGTTCCATGAATGTTTCGAGGAATGACAATGATTTAGCGAAGATTTAGTATAATTTTCAGTTTTTCGTAGATATCATGCTACTTTCACTGCGAAACACGTTATTTCGTTGAATTTCATCGTTTCATGAATGTTTCGAGAAATAACCATGATTTAGCGAAGATCTAGCTTTATTATGATTTTTTCATTGATATCTTGCTACTTTCACTGCGAAACAAGTTATTTCGTAGAATTTCATCGTTTCAGGAATGTTTCGTGAAATAACCATGATTTAGTGAAGATTTAGCTTAATTTTGATGTTTTCATAGATATCAAGATTCTTTCACTGCGAAACACGTTATTTCGTTGAATTTCAGCGTTTCACGAATGTTTCCTGAAATATCGATGATTTAGCGGAGATTTAGCCTAATATTGATGGTTTCATAGATATCAAGCTACTTTCACTGCGAAAGACGTTATTTCGTTGAATTTCATGCTTCATGAATGTACCGTGAAATAACCATGATTTAGCGAAGATTTAGCTTAATTTTCTGTTTTTCGTAGATATCAAGCTACTTTCACTGCGAAACACGTTATTTCGTTGTATTTAATCGTTCCATGAATGTTTCGTGAAAAGACAATGATTTGGCGGAGATTAGCCTTATTTTCATGTTTTCTTACATATCTAGCTACTTTCACAGCGAAACACGTTATTTCGTTGAATTTCATGGTTTCATGAATGTTTCGTGAAATAACCATGACTTAGCGGAGATTTAGCTTAATTTTGATGTTTCTGCGATTTCTAGCTACATTCACTGCGAAACAAGTTATTTCGTTTAATTTTATCGTTTCAGGATGACTTGTGAAATAACTCTGATTTAGCGGAGATTTAGCTTAATTTTGCTGTTTTCAAAGGTATCAGGCTACTTTGACTGCGAAACACGTTATTTCGTTGAATTTCATCTTTTCATGAATATTTAGCGAAATAACCATGATTTAGCGGAGATACAGATTAATTTCGATGTTTTCATAGATATCTAGCTACTTTCACTGCGAAACGCGTTATTTCGTTGAATTTCAACGTTTCATGAATGTTTCGTGAAATAACAATGTTTTAGCGAAGATTTAGCTTAATATTGATGTTTTCACAGATATCAATCTACTTTCACTGCGAAACACGTTATTTCGTTAAATTTCATGTTTCATGAATGTTACGTGAAATAACCATGGTTTCGAGAAGATTTAGTTTAATTTTCAGTTTTTCGTAGATATCATGCTACTTTCACTGCGAAACACGTTATTTCGTTGAATTTCATCGTTCCATGAATCTTACGTGAAATGACAATTATTTGGCGGAGATTCAGCCTAATTTTCATGTTTTCTTACATATCTAGCTACTTTCTCAGCGAAACACGTTATTTCGTTTAATTTCATGCTTTCATGAATGTTTCGTGAAATAACCATGATTTAGCGGAGATTTAGCTTAATTTTGACGTTTTCTGCGATTTCTAGCTACTTTCACTGCGAAACAAGTTATTTCGTTTAATTTTATCGTTTCAGGATGAATCGTGAAATAACTATGATTTAGCGGACGTTTAGCTTAATTTTGCTGTTTTCAAAGGTATCTTGCTACTTTAACTACGAAATACGTTATTTCGTTGAATTTCATCGTTTCATGAATGTTTAGCGAAATAACCATGATTTAGCGGAGATTCAGATTAATTTCGAAGTTATCATAAATATCTAGCTACTTTCACTGCGAAACGAGTTATTTCGTTGAATTTCATCGTTTCATGAATGTTTCGAGAAATAACCATGAATTAGCGAAGATTTAGCTTTATTATAATTTTTTCATAGGTATCTTGCTACTTTCACTGCGAAACACGTTATTTCGTTTAATTTCATGGTTTCATGAATGTTACGTGAAATAACCATGATTTAGCGGAGATTTAGCTTAATATTGATGGTTTCATAGATATCAAGCTACTTTCACTGCGAAACACGTTATTTTGTTGAACTTCATCGTTTAATGAATGTTTCGTGAAATAACGAGGATTTAGCGGAGATTTAGCTTAATATTGATGATTTCATAGATATCAAGCTACTTTCACTGCGAAACACGTTATTTCGTTCAATTTCGGGATTCATGAATGTATCATGAAATAACCATGATTTAGCAAATATTTAGCTTAATTTTCATGTTTTCGTAGATATCAAGCTACTTTCACTGCGAAACACGTTATTTCGTTGAATTTCATCGTTTCATGTATGTTTCGTGAAATAACCATGATTTAGCGAAGATTTAGCTTTATAATGATTTTTTCATAGATATCAATCTTCTTTCTCTGCGAAAAACGTTATTTCGTTGAATTTCATAGTTTCCTGAATGTTATGTGAAATAACCATGTTTTAGCGAAGATTTAACGTAATTTTGAAGTTTTCATAGATATCAAGCTACTTTCACTGCGAAACACGTTATATCGATGAATTTCATCGTTTCATGAATGTTGCGTTAAATAACCATGATTGAGCGAAGATTTAGCTTAATTTTGATGTTTTAATGGATAACTAGCTACTTTCACTTCGAAACACGTTATTTAGTTGAATTTCATCGTTTCATGATTGTTTCGTGAAATATCATGATTTAGCGAATTTGTAGCTTAATTTTGATGTTTTCATAGATATCAAGTAACTTTCCCTGCGATACACGTTATTTCGTTGAATTTCATTGTGTCGTGAATGTTTCGTGAAATAACCATGTTTTAGCGAAGATTTAGCTTAATTATGAGTTTTTCATAGATATCAAGCCACTTTCACTGCGAAAAACGTTATTTCGTTGAATTTCGTTTTTTCATGAATGTTTCGTGAAATGACCATGATTTGGCGGAGATTTAGCCTAATTTTCATGTTTCGTAGATATCAAGCTACTTTCACTGCGAAACACGTTATTTCGTTGATTTTCATCGTTTCATGAATGTTTCGTGGAAAAACCATGATTTAGCGAAGATTTTGCTTAATTTTGAAGTTTTCATAGATATCAGGCTACTTTCACTGTGAAACACGTTATTTCGTTCTATTTCATGGTTTCATGAATGTTTCGTGAAATAACCTTGTTTTAGCGAAGGTTTAGCTTAATATTGATGTTTTCATTGATATCAATCTACTTTCAATGCGAAACAGGTTATTTCGATGAATTTCATCGTTTCATGAATGTTTCGTGAAATAACAATGATTTAACGAAGATTTAGCTTCATTTTGTGGTTTTAATTGATAACTAGCTACTATCACAGCGAAACACGTTATTTAGTTGAATTTCATCGTTTCATGAATGTTTCGTGAAATAACCATGATTTAGCTAAGTTTTAGCTTAATTAAGATGTTTTCATAGATATCAATCAACTTTCACCGCGAAACAGGTTATTTCGTTGAGTTTCATCGTTTTTGAATGTCCCGTGAAATAACCAAGATTTAGCGAAGATTTAGCTTAATTTTGATGTTTTCGTAGATATCAAGCTACTTTCACTGCGAAACACGTCATTTCGTTGAAATTCATCGTTTCATGAATATTTCGTGAAATAACGATGATTTAGCGGAGATATAGCTTAATTTTAAAGTTTTCACAGATATCAAGCTACTTTCACTGCGTAACACGTAATTTCGATTAATTTCATCGTTCCATGAATGTTTCGTGAAATAACCATGTTTTAGCGAAGATTTAGCTTAATTTTGATGTTCTCATAGATATCAAGCTACTTACACTGCGAAACAAGTTATTTCGAAGATTTTCATAGTTTCATGAATGTTTCGTGAAGTACATATGATTTAGCGAAGATTTAGCATTATTATGATTTTTTCATAGATATCTACCTATATTCACTGCGAAACACGTTATTTCGTTGAATTTCATGTTTCATGAATGTTTCGTGAAATAACCATGTTTTAGCGATGATTTTGCTTAATTTTGATGTTTTCGTAGATATCAAGCTAATTTCACTGCGATACACGTTATTTCGTTGAATTTCATCGTTTCATGAATATTTCCTGAAATAACCATGATTTAGCGAAGATTTTGCTTAATTTTTATGTTTTAATGGAAAACTAGCTACTTTCACTGCGAAAAACGTTATTTCGTTGAATTTCATCGTTTCATGAATGTTTCGTGAAATAACCATGATTTAGCGGATATTTAGGTTAATTTTGCTGTTTTCATAGATATCAAGCTATATTCACTGCAAAACAAGTTAATACGTTGAATTTCTTCGTTCTATGAGTGTTTCGTGAAATAACCATGATTTAGCGGAGACTTAGCTTTAATTTGGTGTTTTCTGAGATTTCTAGCTATTTTCACGGCGAAACACATTATTTCGTTGAATTTCATGGTTTCATGAATGTTTAGTGAAATAACCATGTTTTAGCGAAGATTTAGCTTAATTTTGATGTTTTCGTAGATATCAAGCTACTTTCACTGCGATACACGTTATTTCGTTGAATTTCATCGTTTCATGAATGTTTCCTGAAATAACCATGTTTTAGCGAAGATTTAGCTTAATTTTGATGTTTTCATAGATATCAAGCTTCTTTCACTGCGAAACACGTTATTTCGATGAATTTCATCGTTTCATGAATGTTTCGTGAAATAACCATGATTTAGCGGAGATTATCTTAAATGTGGTGTTTTCTGAGATTTCTAGCTACTTTCACGGCGAAACACGTTATTTCGTTGAATCTCATCGTTTCATGAAGGTTTCGTGAAATAACCATGATTTAGCGAAGATTTAGCTTAATTTTGATGTTTGCGTAGATATCAAACTACTTTTACTGCGATACACGTTATTTCTTTGAATTTCGTCGTTCCATGAATGTTTCGTGAAAAAACCATGTTTTAGCGAAGATTTAGCTTAATTTTGATGTTTTCATAGATATCAAGCTACTTTCACTGCGAAACACGTTATTTCGATGAAATTCATAGTTTCATGAATGTTTCGTGAAGTACACATGATTTGGCGAAGATTTAGCATTATTATGATTTTTTCATAGATATCCAGCTATATTCACTGCGAAAAACGTTATTTCGTTGAATTCCATGTTTCATGAATGTTTCGTGAAATAACCATGTTTTAGCGATGATTTAGCTTTATTTTGATGTTTTCGTAGATATCAAGCTACTTTCACTGCGAAACACGTTATTTCGATGAATTTCATCGTTTCATGAATGTTTCGTGAAATAACCATGATTTAGCGGTGATTTAGCTTAATTTTGATGTTTTCTGCTATTTCTAGCTACTTTCCCAGCGAAACACGTTATTTCGATGAATTTCATCGTTTAATGAATGTTTCGTGAAATAACCATGATTTAGCGGAGATTTAGCTATATATTGATGATTTCATAGATATCAAGCTACTTTCACTGCGAAACACGTTATTTCGTTGAATTTCATCGTTTCATGAATGTTTCGTGGAAAAACCATGACTTAGCGAAGATTTTGCTTAATTTTGATGTTTTCATTGATATCAGGCTACTTTCACTGTGAAACACGTTATTTCGTTCAATTTCATGGTTTCATGAATGTTTCGTGAAATAACCTTGTTTTAGCGAAGGTTTAGCTTAATATTGATGTTTTCATAGATATCAATCTACTTTCACTGCGAAAGAGGTTATTTCGATGAATTTCATCGTTTCATGAATGTTTCGTGAAATAACAATGATTTAACGAAGATTTAGCTTCATTTTGATGTTTTAATTGATAACTAGCTACTTTCACAGCGAAACACGTTATTTAGATGAATTTCATCGTTTCATGAATGTTTCGTGAAGTACATATGATTTAGCGAAGATATAGCATTATTATGATTTTTTCATAGATATCTGGCTATATTCACTGCGAAACACGTTATTTCGTTGAATTTCATGTTTCATGAATGTTTCGTGAAATAACCATGTTTTAGCGAAGATTTAGCTTCATTTTGATGTTTTCGTAGATATCAAGCTAATTTCACTGCGATACACATTATTTCGTTGAATTTCATCGTTTCATGAATATTTCGTGAAAAAACCATGATTTAGCTAAGATTTTGCTTAATTTTTATGTTTTAATGGAAAACTAGCTACTTTCACTGCGAAAAACGTTATTTCGTTGAATTTCATCGTTTCATGAATGTTTCGTGAAATAACCATGATTTAGCGGAGATATTGCTTAATTTTCATGTTTTCGTAGATATCAAGGTACTTTCACTGCGAAACACGTTATTTCGTTGAATTTCATCGTTTTTGAATGTTTCATGAAATAACCATGATTTAGCGAAGAATTAGATATATTTTGATGTTTTCGTAGATATCAAGCTACTTTCACTGCGATACACGTTATTTCGTTGAATTTCATCGTTTCATGAATGTTTCGTGAAAAAATCATGTTTTAGCGAATATTTAGCTTAATTTTGATGTTTTCGTAGATATCAATCTACTTTCACTGCGATACACGTTATTTCGTTGAATTTCATCGTTTCATGAATGTTTCCTGAAATAACCATGTTTTAGCGAAGATTTAGCTTAATTTTGATGTTTTCATAGAAATCAAGCTACTTTCACTGCGTAACACGTTATTTCGATTATTTTCTTCGTTTCATGAATGTTTAGTGAAATAACCATGATTTAGCGAAGATTTAGCTTTATAATGATTTTTTCATAGATATCTTGCTACTTTCACTGCGAAACACGTTATTTCGTTGAATTTCATCGTTTCATGGATGTTTCGTGAAATTACCATGATTTAGCGAAGTTTTAGCTTAATTTCGATGTTTTCATAGATTTCAATCTACTTTCACCGCGAAACACGTTATTTCGTTGAATTTCATCGTTTAATGAATGTATCGTGAAATGACCATGATTTAACGGAGATTTATCTTCGTTTTGCTGTTTTCATAGATATCAAGCTACATTCACTGCAAACAAGTTAATTCGTTGAATTTCTTCGTTCTATGAAAGTTTCGTGGAATAACCATGATTTAGCGGAGATTTAGCTTTAATTTGGTGTTTTCTGAAATTACTAGATACTTTCACGGCGAAACACGTTATTTCGTTGAATTCCATTGTTTCATGTATGTTTCGTGGAATAAACATGATTTAACGACGATTTAGATTTATTATGATTTTTTCATAGATATCTTGCTACTTTCACTGTGAATCACGTAATTTCGTTGAATTTCATCGTTTCATGGATGTTTCGTGAAATAACCATGATTTAGCGAAGATTTAGCTTAATTTTCATGTTTTCGTAGATATCAATCTACTTTCACTGCGAAACACGTTATTTCGTTGAATTTCATGGTTTCACGAATGTTTCGTGAAATAACCATGATTTAGCGAAGTTTTAGCTTAATTTTGATGTTTTCATGGATATCAAGCTATATTCACTGCAAAACAAGTTAATTCGTTGAATTTCTTCGTTCTATGAATGTTTCGTTAAATAACCATGATTTAGCGGAGATTTAGCTTTAATTTGGTGTTTTCTGAGATTTCTAGCTACTTTCACGGCGAAACACGTTATTTCGTTGAATTTCATCTTTTCATGGATGTTTCGTGAAATAACCATGATTTAGCGAAGTTTTAGCTTAATTTTGATGTTTTCTTAGATATCAATCGACTTTCTCCGCGAAACACGATATTTCGTTGAATTTCATCGTTTCTTGAATGTTTCGTGAAATAACCAAGATTTAGCGTAGATATAGCTTAATTTTGCTGTTTTCATAGTTATCTTGCTATATTCACTGCAAATCACGTTAATTCGTTGAAATTCATCGTTCTATGAATGTTTCGTGTAATAACTCTTATTTAGCGGAGATTAAGCTTAATTTTGCTGTTTTCAATGGTATATAGCTACTTTAACTGCGAAACACGTTATTTCGTTGAATTTCATCGTTTCATGAATGTTTGGCGAAATAACCATGATTTAGGGAAGATTTAGCTTAATTTTCATGTTTTCGTAGATATCAAGCTGTATTCACTGCAAAACAAGTTAATTCGTTGAATTTCATCGTTTCATGAATGTTTGGCGAAATAACCATGATTTAGGGAAGATTTAGATTAATTTTCATGTTTTCGTAGATATCAAGCTACTTTCACTGCGAAACACGTTATTTCGATGAATTTCTTCTTTTCATGATTGTTTCGTGAAATAACCATGATTTAGCGAAGATTTAGCTTTATTATGATTTTTTCATAGATATCTTGCTACTTTCACTGCGAAACACCTTATTTCGTTGAATTTCATCGTTTCATGAATGTTTCGTGAAATAACCATGATTTAGCGAAGATTTAGCTTAATTTTGATGTTTTCATAGATATCAAGCTACTTTCACTGCGAAACACGTTATTTCGATTATTTTCTCCGTTTCATGAATGGTAAGTGAAATAACCATGATTTAGCGAAGATTTAGCTTTATTATGATTTTTTCATAGATATCCTGCTACTTTCACTGCGAAACACGTTATTTCGTTGAATTTCATCGTTTCATGGATGTTTCGTGAAATAACCATGATTTAGCGAAGTTTTAGCTTAATTTCGATGTTTTCATAGATTTCAATCTACTTTCTCCGCGAAACACGTTATATCGTTGAATTTCATCGTTTAATGAATGTATCGTGAAATAACCATGATTTAACGGAGATTTATCTTCGTTTTGCTGTTTTCATAGATATCAAGCTATATTCACTGCAAACAAGTTAATTCGTTGAACTTCTTCGTTCTACGAAAGTTTCGTGGAATAACCATGATTTAGCGGAGATTTAGCTTTAATTTGGTGTTTTCTGAAATTTCTAGATACTTTCACGGCGAAACACGATATTTCGTTGAATTCCATTGTTTCATGTATGTTTCGTGAAATAAACATGATTTAACGACGATTTAGATTTATTATGATTTTTTCATAGATATCTTGCTACTTTCACTGTGAATCACGTAATTCCGTTGAATTTCATCGTTTCATGGATGTTTCGTGAAATAACCATGATTTAGCGAAGATTTGGCTTAATTTTCATGTTTTCGTAGAAATCAATCTACTTTCACTGCGAAACACGTTATTTCGTTGAAATTCATGGTTTCACGAATGTTTCGTGAAATAACCATGATTTAGCGAAGTTTTAGCTTAATTTTGATGTTTTCATAGATATCAATCTACTTTCACCGCGAAACACGTTAATTCTTTGAATTTCATCGTATCATGAATATTACGAGAAATAACCATGATTTAGCTCAGATTTAGCTTAATTTTGCTGTTTTGATAGATATCAAGCTACTTTCACTGCGAAACACGTTATTTCGTTGAATTTCATCGTTTCATGAATGTTTCGTGGAAAAACCATGACTTAGCGAAGATTTTGCTTAATTTTGATGTTTTCATTGATATCATTCTACTTTCACTGTGAAACACGTTATTTCGTTCAATTTCATGGTTTCATGAATGTTTCGTGAAATAACCTTGTTTTAGCGAAGGTTTAGCTTAATATTGATGTTTTCATAGATATCAATCTACTTTCACTGCGAAACAGGTTATTTCGATGAATTTCATCGTTTCATGAATGTTTCGTGAAATAACAATGATTTAACGAAGATTTAGCTTCATTTTGATGTATTAATTGATAACTAGCTACTTTCACAGCGAAACACGTTATTTAGATGAATTTCATCGTTTCATGAATGTTTCGTGAAGTACATATGATTTAGCGAAGATATAGCATTATTATGATTTTTTCATAGATATCTGGCTATATTCACTGCGAAACACGTTATTTCGTTGAATTTCATGTTTCATGAATGTTTCGTGAAATAACCATGTTTTAGCGAAGATTTAGCTTCATTTTGATGTTTTCGTAGATATCAAGCTAATTTCACTGCGATACACATTATTTCGTTGAATTTCATCGTTTCATGAATATTTCGTGAAAAAACCATGATTTAGCTAAGATTTTGCTTAATTTTTATGTTTTAATGGAAAACTAGCTACTTTCACTGCGAAAAACGTTATTTCGTTGAATTTCATCGTTTCATGAATGTTTCGTGAAATAACCATGATTTAGCGGAGATATTGCTTAATTTTCATGTTTTCGTAGATATCAAGGTACTTTCACTGCGAAACACGTTATTTCGTTGAATTTCATCGTTTTTGAATGTTTCATGAAATAACCATGATTTAGCGAAGAATTAGATATATTTTGATGTTTTCGTAGATATCAAGCTACTTTCACTGCGATACACGTTATTTCGTTGAATTTCATCGTTTCATGAATGTTTCGTGAAAAAATCATGTTTTAGCGAATATTTAGCTTAATTTTGATGTTTTCGTAGATATCAATCTACTTTCACTGCGATACACGTTATTTCGTTGAATTTCATCGTTTCATGAATGTTTCCTGAAATAACCATGTTTTAGCGAAGATTTAGCTTAATTTTGATGTTTTCATAGAAATCAAGCTACTTTCACTGCGTAACACGTTATTTCGATTATTTTCATCGTTTCATGAATGTTTAGTGAAATAACCATGATTTAGCGAAGATTTAGCTTTATTATGATTTTTTCATAGATATCTTGCTACTTTCACTGCGAAACACGTTATTTCGTTGAATTTCATCGTTTCATGGATGTTTCGTGAAATAACCATGATTTAGCGAAGTTTTAGCTTAATTTCGATGTTTTCATAGATTTCAATCTACTTTCTCCGCGAAACACGTTATTTCGTTGAATTTCATCGTTTAATGAATGTATCGTGAAATGACCATGATTTAACGGAGATTTATCTTCGTTTTGCTGTTTTCATAGATATCAAGCTACATTCACTGCAAACAATTTAATTCGTTGAATTTCTTCGTTCTATGAAAGTTTCGTGGAATAACCATGATTTAGCGGAGAATTAGCTTTAATTTGGTGTTTTCCGAAATTTCTAGATACTTTCACGGCGAAACACGTTATTTCGTTGAATTCCATTGTTTCATGTATGTTTCGTGAAATAAACATGATTTAACGACGATTTAGATTTATTATGATTTTTTCATAGATATCTTGCTACTTTCACTGTGAATCACGTAATTTCGTTGAATTTCAGCGTTTCATGGATGTTTCGTGAAATAACCATGATTTAGCGAAGATTTAGCTTAATTTTCATGTTTTCGTAGAAATCAATCTACTTTCACTGCGAAACACGTTATTTCGTTGAATTTCATGGTTTCACGAATGTTTCGTGAAATAACCATGATTTAGCGAAGTTTTAGCTTAATTTTGATGTTTTCATGGATATCAAGCTATATTCACTGCAAAACAAGTTAATTCGTTGAATTTCTTCGTTCTATGAATGTTTCGTTAAATAACCATGATTTAGCGGAGATTTAGCTTTAATTTGGTGTTTTCTGAGATTTCTAGTTACTTTCACGGCGAAACACGTTATTTCGTTGAATTTCATCTTTTCATGGCTGTTTCGTGAAATAACCATGATTTAGCGAAGTTTTAGCTTAATTTTGATGTTTTCTTAGATATCAATCGACTTTCTCCGCGAAACACGATATTTCGTTGAATTTCATCGTTTCTTGAATGTTTCGTGAAATAACCAAGATTTAGCGTAGATATAGCTTAATTTTGCTGTTTTCATAGTTATCTTGCTATATTCACTGCAAATCACGTTAATTCGTTGAAATTCATCGTTCTATGAATGTTTCGTGTAATAACTCTTATTTAGCGGAGATTAAGCTTAATTTTGCTGTTTTCAATGGTATATAGCTACTTTAACTGCGAAACACGTTATTTCGTTGAATTTCATCGTTTCATGAATGTTTGGCGAAATAACCATGATTTAGGGAAGATTTAGCTTAATTTTCATGTTTTCGTAGATATCAAGCTGTATTCACTGCAAAACAAGTTAATTCGTTGAATTTCATCGTTTCATGAATGTTTGGCGAAATAACCATGATTTAGGGAAGATTTAGATTAATTTTCATGTTTTCGTAGATATCAAGCTACTTTCACTGCGAAACACGTTATTTCGATGAATTTCTTCTTTTCATGATTGTTTCGTGAAATAACCATGATTTAGCGAAGATTTAGCTTTATTATGATTTTTTCATAGATATCTTGCTACTTTCACTGCGAAACACCTTATTTCGTTGAATTTCATCGTTTCATGAATGTTTCGTGAAATAACCATGATTTAGCGAAGATTTAGCTTAATTTTGATGTTTTCATAGATATCAAGCTACTTTCACTGCGAAACACGTTATTTCGATTATTTTCATCGTTTCATGAATGGTAAGTGAAATAACCATGATTTAGCGAAGATTTAGCTTTATTATGATTTTTTCATAGATATCCTGCTACTTTCACTGCGAAACACGTTATTTCGTTGAATTTCATCGTTTCATGGATGTTTCGTGAAATAACCATGACTTAGCGAAGTTTTAGCTTAATTTCGATGTTTTCATAGATTTCAATCTACTTTCTCCGCGAAACACGTTATATCGTTGAATTTCATCGTTTAATGAATGTATCGTGAAATAACCATGATTTAACGGAGATTTATCTTCGTTTTGCTGTTTTCATAGATATCAAGCTATATTCACTGCAAACAAGTTAATTCGTTGAACTTCTTCGTTCTATGAAAGTTTCGTGGAATAACCATGATTTAGCGGAGATTTAGCTTTAATTTGGTGTTTTCTGAAATTTCTAGATACTTTCACGGCGAAACACGATATTTCGTTGAATACCATTGTTTCATGTATGTTTCGTGAAATAAACATGATTTAACGACGATTTAGATTTATTATGATTTTTTCATAGATATCTTGCTACTTTCAATGTGAATCACGTAATTCCGTTGAATTTCATCGTTTCATGGATGTTTCGTGAAATAACCATGATTTAGCGAAGATTTGGCTTAATTTTCATCTTTTCGTAGAAATCAATCTACTTTCACTGCGAAACACGTTATTTCGTTGAATTTCATGGTTTCACGAATGTTTCGTGAAATAACCATGATTTAGCGAAGTTTTAGCTTAATTTTGATGTTTTCATAGATATCAATCTACTTTCACCGCGAAACACGTTAATTCTTTGAATTTCATCGTTTCATGAATATTACGAGAAATAACCATGATTTAGCTCAGATTTAGCTTAATTTTGCTGTTTTCATAGATATCAAGCTATAATCACTGCCAAACAAGTTAATTCGTTGAATTTCTTCGTTCTATGAATGTTTCGTGAAATAACCATGATTTAGCGGAGATTTAGCTTTAATTTGGTGTTTTCTGAGATTTCTAGTTACTTTCACGGCGAAACACGTTATTTCGTTGAATTTCATCTTTTCATGGATGTTTCGTGAAATAACCATGATTTAGCGAAGTTTTAGCTTAATTTTGATGTTTTCTTAGATATTAATCGACTTTCTCCGCGAAACACGATATTTCGTTGAATTTCATCGTTTCTTGAATGTTTCGTGAAATAACCAAGATTTAGCGTAGATATAGCTTAATTTTGCTGTTTTCATAGTTATCTTGCTATATTCACTGCAAATCACGTTAATTCGTTGAAATTCATCGTTCTATGAATGTTTCGTGTAATAACTATTATTTAGCGGAGATTAAGCTTAATTTTGCTGTTTTCAAAGGTACATAGCTACTTTAACTGCGAAACACGTTATTTCGTTGAATTTGATCGTTTCATGAATGTTTGGCGATATAACCATGATTTAGGGAAGATTTAGCTTAATTTTCATGTTTTCGTAGATATCAAGCTGTATTCACTGCAAAACACGTTAGTTCGTTGAATTTCTTCGTTCTATGAATGTTTCGTGAAATAACCATGATTTAGCGGAGATTTAGCTTTAATTTGGTGTTTTCTGAGATTTCTAGCTACTTTCATGTCGAAAAACGTTATTTCGTTGAATTTCATGGTTTCATGTATGTTTCGTGAAATAACCATGATTAAGAGAAGATTTAGCTTTATTATTATTTTTTCATAGAAATCTCGCTACTTTCACGGCGAAACACGTTATTTCGTTGAATTTCATCGTTTCATGAATGTTTGGCGAAATAACCATGATTTAGCGAAGATTTAGCTTAATTTTCATGTTTTCGTAGATATCAAGCTACTTTCACTGCGAAACACGTAATTTCGTTGAATTTCATCGTTTCTTGAATGTTTCGTGAAATAACCATGATTTAGCGAAGATTTAGCTTAATTTTGATGTTTTCATAGATATCAAGATACTTTCACTGCGAAACACGTAATTTCGATGAATTTCTTCTTTTCATGATTGTTTCGTGAAATAACCATGATTTAGCGAAGATTTAGCTTTATTATGATTTTTTCATAGATATCTTGCTACTTTCACTGCGAAACACCTTATTTCGTTGAATTTCATCGTTTCATGAATGTTTCGTGAAATAACCATGATTTAGCGAAGATTTAGCTTAATTTTGATGTTTTCATAGATATCAAGCTGCTTTCACTACAAAACACGTTAATTCGTTGAATTTCATCGTTATATGAATGTTTCGTGTAATAACTATGATTTAGCGGAGATTTAGCTTAATATTTCTGTTTTCAAAGGTATATAGCTACTTTAACTGCGAAACACGTTATTTCGTTGAATTTCATCGTTTCATGAATGTTTAGCGAAATAACCAAGATTTAGCGCAGATTTAGTTTAATTTTCATGTTTTCGTAGATATCAATTAACTTTCACTGCGAAACACGTTATTTCGTTCAATTTCATGGTTTCATGAAGGTTTCGTGAAATAACCATGATTTAGCGAAGATTTAGCTTAATTTTGATGTTTTCGTAGATATCAAGCTACTTTCACTGCGATACACGTTATTTCGATGAATTTCATCGTTTCATGAATGTTTCGTGAAATAACCATGTTTTAGCGAAGATTTAGATTTATTATGATTTTTTCATAGATATGTTGCTACTTTCACTGTGAATCACGTAATTTCGTTGAATTTCATCGTTTCATGGATGTTTCGTGAAATAACCATGATTTAGCGAAGTTTTAGCTTAATTTTGATGTTTTCTTAGATATCTAGCTATACTCACTGCAAAACACGTTAATTCGTTGAATTTCATCGTTCTATGAATGTTTCGTGTAGTAACTATGATTTAGCGGAGATTTAGTTTAATTTTGCTGTTTTCAGAGGTACCTAGCTTCTTTAACTGCGAAACACGTTATTTCGTTGAATTTCGTCGTTTCATGAATGTTAAGCGAAATAACCATGATTTAGCGAAGATTTAGCTTAATTTTCATGTTTTCGTAGATATCAAGTAACTTTGACAGCGAAACACGTTATTTCGTTCAATTTCATGGTTTCATGAATGTTTCGTGAAATAACCATGATTTAGCGATGATTTAGCTTAATTTTGATGTTTTCGTAGATATCAAGCTACTTTCACTGCGATACACGTTATCTCGTTGAATTTCATCGTTTCATTAGTGTTTCGTGAAATAACGATGATTTAGTGGAGATTTAGCTTAATTTTGATGTTTTCATTCATATCAAGCTACTTTCTCCGCGAAACACGTTATTTCGTTGAATTTCATCGTTTCTTGAATGTTTCGTGAAATAAACATGATTTAGCGAAGATTTAGCTTAATTTTGAAGTTTTCGTAGATATCAAGCTATTTTCGCTGGGATACACGTTATTTCGTTGAATTTCATCGTTTCTTGAATGCTTCGTGAAATAACCATGTTTTAGCGAAGATTTAGCTTAATTTTGATGTTTTCATAGATATCAAGCTACTTTCACTGCGAAACACGTTATTTCGATGAATTTCTTCTTTTCATGATTGTTTCGTGAAATAACCATGATTTAGCGAAGATTTGGCTTTATTATGATTTTTTCATAGATATCTTGCTACTTTCACTGCGAAACACCTTATTTCGTTGAATTTCATCGTTTCATGAATGTTTCGTGAAATAACCATGATTTAGCGAAGATTTAGCTTAATTTTCATGTTTTCGTAGAAATCAACCTACTTTCACTGCGAAACACGTTATTTCGATGAATTTCATGGTTTCACGAATGTTTCCTGAAATAACCATGATTTAGCGAAGTTTTAGCTTAATTTTGATGTTTTCATAGATATCAATCTACTTTCACCGCGAAACACGTTAATTCTTTGAATTTCATCGTTTCATGAATATTACGAGAAATAACCATGATTTAGCTCAGATTTAGCTTAATTTTGCTGTTTTCATAGATATCAAGCTATATTCACTGCAAAACAAGTTAATTCGTTGAATTTCTTCGTTCTATGAATGTTTCGTGAAATAACCATGATTTAGCGAAGATTTAGCTTTATTATGATTTTTTCATAGATATCCTGCTACTTTCACTGCGAAACACGTTATTTCGTTGAATTTCATCGTTTCATGGATGTTTCGTGAAATAACCATGATTTAGCGAAGTTTTAGCTTAATTTCGATGTTTTCATAGATTTCAATCTACTTTCTCCGCGAAACACGTTATATCGTTGAATTTCATCGTTTAATGAATGTATCGTGAAATAACCATGATTTAACGGAGATTTATCTTCGTTTTGCTGTTTTCATAGATATCAAGCTATATTCACTGCAAACAAGTTAATTCGTTGAACTTCTTCGTTCTATGAAAGTTTCGTGGAATAACCATGATTTAGCGGAGATTTAGCTTTAATTTGGTGTTTTCTGAAATTTCTAGATACTTTCACGGCGAAACACGTTATTTCGTTGAATTCCATTGTTTCATGTATGTTTCGTGAAATAAACATGATTTAACGACGATTTAGATTTATTATGATTTTTTCATAGATATCTTGCTACTTTCACTGTGAATCACGTAATTCCGTTGAATTTCATCGTTTCATGGATGTTTCGTGAAATAACCATGATTTAGCGAAGATTTAGCTTTATTTTCATGTTTTCGTAGAAATCAACCTACTTTCACTGCGAAACACGTTATTTCGATGAATTTCATGGTTTCACGAATGTTTCCTGAAATAACCATGATTTAGCGAAGTTTTAGCTTAATTTTGATGTTTTCATAGATATCAATCTACTTTCACCGCGAAACACGTTAATTCTTTGAATTTCATCGTTTCATGAATATTACGAGAAATAACCATGATTTAGCTCAGATTTAGCTTAATTTTGCTGTTTTCATAGATATCAAGCTATATTCACTGCAAAACAAGTTAATTCGTTGAATTTCTTCGTTCTATGAATGTTTCGTGAAATAACCATGATTTAGCGAAGATTTAGCTTTATTATGATTTTTTCATAGATATCCTGCTACTTTCACTGCGAAACACGTTATTTCGTTGAATTTCATCGTTTCATGGATGTTTCGTGAAATAACCATGATTTAGCGAAGTTTTAGCTTAATTTCGATGTTTTCATAGATTTCAACCTACTTTCTCCGCGAAACACGTTATATCGTTGAATTTCATCGTTTAATGAATGTATCGTGAAATAACCATGATTTAACGGAGATTTATCTTCGTTTTGCTGTTTTCATAGATATCAAGCTATATTCACTGCAAACAAGTTAATTCGTTGAACTTCTTCGTTCTATGAAAGTTTCGTGGAATAACCATGATTTAGCGGAGATTTAGCTTTAATTTGGTGTTTTCTGAAATTTCTAGATACTTTCACGGCGAAACACGTTATTTCGTTGAATTCCATTGTTTCATGTATGTTTCGTGAAATAAACATGATTTAACGACGATTTAGATTTATTATGATTTTTTCATAGATATCTTGCTACTTTCACTGTGAATCACGTAATTCCGTTGAATTTCATCGTTTCATGGATGTTTCGTGAAATAACCATGATTTAGCGAAGATTTAGCTTTATTTTCATGTTTTCGTAGAAATCAACCTACTTTCACTGCGAAACACGTTATTTCGATGAATTTCATGGTTTCACGAATGTTTCCTGAAATAACCATGATTTAGCGAAGTTTTAGCTTAATTTTGATGTTTTCATAGATATCAATCTACTTTCACCGCGAAACACGTTAATTCTTTGAATTTCATCGTTTCATGAATATTACGAGAAATAACCATGATTTAGCTCAGATTTAGCTTAATTTTGCTGTTTTCATAGATATCAAGCTATATTCACTGCAAAACAAGTTAATTCGTTGAATTTCTTCGTTCTATGAATGTTTCGTGAAATAACCATGATTTAGCGAAGATTTAGCTTTATTATGATTTTTTCATAGATATCCTGCTACTTTCACTGCGAAACACGTTATTTCGTTGAATTTCATCGTTTCATGGATGTTTCGTGAAATAACCATGATTTAGCGAAGTTTTAGCTTAATTTCGATGTTTTCATAGATTTCAACCTACTTTCTCCGCGAAACACGTTATATCGTTGAATTTCATCGTTTAATGAATGTATCGTGAAATAACCATGATTTAACGGAGATTTATCTTCGTTTTGCTGTTTTCATAGATATCAAGCTATATTCACTGCAAACAAGTTAATTCGTTGAACTTCTTCGTTCTATGAAAGTTTCGTGGAATAACCATGATTTAGCGGAGATTTAGCTTTAATTTGGTGTTTTCTGAAATTTCTAGATACTTTCACGGCGAAACACGTTATTTCGTTGAATTCCATTGTTTCATGTATGTTTCGTGAAATAAACATGATTTAACGACGATTTAGATTTATTATGATTTTTTCATAGATATCTTGCTACTTTCACTGTGAATCACGTAATTCCGTTGAATTTCATCGTTTCATGGATGTTTCGTGAAATAACCATGATTTAGCGAAGATTTAGCTTAATTTTCATGTTTTCGTAGAAATCAACCTACTTTCACTGCGAAACACGTTATTTCGATGAATTTCATGGTTTCACGAATGTTTCCTGAAATAACCATGATTTAGCGAAGTTTTAGCTTAATTTTGATGTTTTCATAGATATCAATCTACTTTCACCGCGAAACACGTTAATTCTTTGAATTTCATCGTTTCATGAATATTACGAGAAATAACCATGATTTAGCTCAGATTTAGCTTAATTTTGCTGTTTTCATAGATATCAAGCTATATTCACTGCAAAACAAGTTAATTCGTTGAATTTCTTCGTTCTATGAATGTTTCGTGAAATAACCATGATTTAGCGAAGATTTAGCTTTATTATGATTTTTTCATAGATATCCTGCTACTTTCACTGCGAAACACGTTATTTCGTTGAATTTCATCGTTTCATGTATGTTTCGTGAAATAACCATGATTTAGCGAAGTTTTAGCTTAATTTCGATGTTTTCATAGATTTCAATCTACTTTCACCGCGAAACACGTTATTTCGTTGAATTTCATCGTTTAATGAATGTATCGTGAAATGATTTAACGGAGATTTATCTTCGTTTTGCTGTTTTCATAGATATCAAGCTATATTCACTGCAAACAAGTTAATTCGTTGAATTTCTTCGTTCTATGAAAGTTTCGTGGTATAACCATGATTTAGCGGAGATTTAGCTTTAATTTGGTGTTTTCTGAAATTTCTAGATACTTTCACGGCGAAACACGTTATTTCGTTGAATTCCATTGTTTCATGTATGTTTCGTGGAATAAACATGATTTAACGACGATTTAGATTTATTATGATTTTTTCATAGATATCTTGCTACTTTCACTGTGAATCACGTAATTCCGTTGAATTTCATCGTTTCATGGATGTTTCGTGAAATAACCATGATTTAGCGAAGATTTAGCTTTATTTTCATGTTTTCGTAGAAATCAACCTACTTTCACTGCGAAACACGTTATTTCGATGAATTTCATGGTTTCACGAATGTTTCCTGAAATAACCATGATTTAGCGAAGTTTTAGCTTAATTTTGATGTTTTCATAGATATCAATCTACTTTCACCGCGAAACACGTTAATTCTTTGAATTTCATCGTTTCATGAATATTACGAGAAATAACCATGATTTAGCTCAGATTTAGCTTAATTTTGCTGTTTTCATAGATATCAAGCTATATTCACTGCAAAACAAGTTAATTCGTTGAATTTCTTCGTTCTATGAATGTTTCGTGAAATAACCATGATTTAGCGAAGATTTAGCTTTATTATGATTTTTTCATAGATATCCTGCTACTTTCACTGCGAAACACGTTATTTCGTTGAATTTCATCGTTTCATGGATGTTTCGTGAAATAACCATGATTTAGCGAAGTTTTAGCTTAATTTCGATGTTTTCATAGATTTCAATCTACTTTCTCCGCGAAACACGTTATATCGTTGAATTTCATCGTTTAATGAATGTATCGTGAAATAACCATGATTTAACGGAGATTTATCTTCGTTTTGCTGTTTTCATAGATATCAAGCTATATTCACTGCAAACAAGTTAATTCGTTGAACTTCTTCGTTCTATGAAAGTTTCGTGGAATAACCATGATTTAGCGGAGATTTAGCTTTAATTTGGTGTTTTCTGAAATTTCTAGATACTTTCACGGCGAAACACGTTATTTCGTTGAATTCCATTGTTTCATGTATGTTTCGTGAAATAAACATGATTTAACGACGATTTAGATTTATTATGATTTTTTCATAGATATCTTGCTACTTTCACTGTGAATCACGTAATTCCGTTGAATTTCATCGTTTCATGGATGTTTCGTGAAATAACCATGATTTAGCGAAGATTTAGCTTAATTTTCATGTTTTCGTAGAAATCAACCTACTTTCACTGCGAAACACGTTATTTCGATGAATTTCATGGTTTCACGAATGTTTCCTGAAATAACCATGATTTAGCGAAGTTTTAGCTTAATTTTGATGTTTTCATAGATATCAATCTACTTTCACCGCGAAACACGTTAATTCTTTGAATTTCATCGTTTCATGAATATTACGAGAAATAACCATGATTTAGCTCAGATTTAGCTTAATTTTGCTGTTTTCATAGATATCAAGCTATATTCACTGCAAAACAAGTTAATTCGTTGAATTTCTTCGTTCTATGAATGTTTCGTGAAATAACCATGATTTAGCGAAGATTTAGCTTTATTATGATTTTTTCATAGATATCCTGCTACTTTCACTGCGAAACACGTTATTTCGTTGAATTTCATCGTTTCATGGATGTTTCGTGAAATAACCATGATTTAGCGAAGTTTTAGCTTAATTTCGATGTTTTCATAGATTTCAATCTACTTTCTCCGCGAAACACGTTATATCGTTGAATTTCATCGTTTAATGAATGTATCGTGAAATAACCATGATTTAACGGAGATTTATCTTCGTTTTGCTGTTTTCATAGATATCAAGCTATATTCACTGCAAACAAGTTAATTCGTTGAACTTCTTCGTTCTATGAAAGTTTCGTGGAATAACCATGATTTAGCGGAGATTTAGCTTTAATTTGGTGTTTTCTGAAATTTCTAGATACTTTCACGGCGAAACACGTTATTTCGTTGAATTCCATTGTTTCATGTATGTTTCGTGAAATAAACATGATTTAACGACGATTTAGATTTATTATGATTTTTTCATAGATATCTTGCTACTTTCACTGTGAATCACGTAATTCCGTTGAATTTCATCGTTTCATGGATGTTTCGTGAAATAACCATGATTTAGCGAAGATTTAGCTTAATTTTCATGTTTTCGTAGAAATCAACCTACTTTCACTGCGAAACACGTTATTTCGATGAATTTCATGGTTTCACGAATGTTTCCTGAAATAACCATGATTTAGCGAAGTTTTAGCTAAATTTTGATGTTTTCATAGATATCAATCTACTTTCACCGCGAAACACGTTAATTCTTTGAATTTCATCTTTTCATGAATATTACGAGAAATAACCATGATTTAGCTCAGATTTAGCTTAATTTTGCTGTTTTCATAGATATCAAGCTATATTCACTGCAAAACAAGTTAATTCGTTGAATTTCTTCGTTCTATGAATGTTTCGTGAAATAACCATGATTTAGCGGAGATTTAGCTTTAATTTGGTGTTTTCTGAGATTTCTAGCTACTTTCACGGCGAAACACGTTATTTCGTTGAATTTCATCTTTTAATGGATGTTTCGTGAAATAACCATGATTTAGCGAAGTTTTAGCTTAATTTTGATGTTTTCTTAGATATCAATCGACTTTCTCCGCGAAACACGATATTTCGTTGAATTTCTTCGTTTCTTGAATGTTTCGTGAAATAACCAAGATTTAGCGTAGATATAGCTTAATTTTGCTGTTTTCATAGTTATCTTGCTATATTCACTGCAAATCACGTTAATTCGTTGAATTTCATCGTTCTATGAATGTTTCGTGTAATAACTATTATTTAGCGGAGATTAAGCTTAATTTTGCTGTTTTCAAAGGTACATAGCTACTTTAACTGCGAAACACGTTATTTCGTTGAATTTGATCGTTTCATGAATGTTTGGCGATATAACCATGATTTAGGGAAGATTTAGCTTAATTTTCATGTTTTCGTAGATATCAAGCTGTATTCACTGCAAAACACGTTAGTTCGTTGAATTTCTTCGTTCTATGAATGTTTCGTGAAATAACCATGATTTAGCGGAGATTTAGCTTTAATTTGGTGTTTTCTGAGATTTCTAGCTACTTTCATGTCGAAAAACGTTATTTCGTTGAATTTCATGGTTTCATGTATGTTTCGTGAAATAACCATGATTAAGAGAAGATTTAGCTTTATTATTATTTTTTCATAGAAATCTCGCTACTTTCACGGCGAAACACGTTATTTCGTTGAATTTCATCGTTTCATGAATGTTTGGCGAAATAACCATGATTTAGCGAAGATTTAGCTTAATTTTCATGTTTTCGTAGATATCAAGCTACTTTCACTGCGAAACACGTAATTTCTTTGAATTTCTTCGTTTTATGAATGTTTCGCGCAATAACCATGATTTAGCGCAGATTTTGCTTAATTTTGATGTTTTCATAGTTACCAAGCAACTTTCACTCCGAAAAACGTTATTTCGATGAATTTCTTCTTTTCATGATTGTTTCGTGAAATAACCATGATTTAGCGAAGATTTAGCTTTATTATGATTTTTTCATAGATATCTTGCTACTTTCACTGCGAAACACCTTATTTCGTTGAATTTCATCGTTTCATGAATGATTCGTGAAATAACCATGATTTAGCGAAGAATTAGCTTAATTTTGATGTTTTCATAGATATCAACCTACTTTCACTGCAAAACACGTTATTTCGTTGAATTTCAATGTTTCATGATTGTTTCGTGAAATAACTATGATTTAGCGGAGATTTAGCTTAATATTGCTGTTTTCAAAGGTATATAGCTACTTTAACTGCGAAACACGTTATTTCGTTGAATTTCATCGTTTCATGAATGTTTAGCGAAATAACCAAGATTTAGCGCAGATTTAGTTTAATTTTCATGTTTTCGTAGATATCAAGTAACTTTCACTGCGAAACACGTTATTCCGTTGAATTTCATCGTTTCATGAATGTTTCGTGAAATAACCATGATTTAGCGAAGATTTAGCTTAATTTTGATGTTCGTAGATATCAAGCTACTTTCACTGCGATACACGTTATTTCGTTGAATTTCATCGTTTCATATGTTTCGTGAAATAACCATGATTTAGGAGATATAGCTTAATTTTGATGTTTTCTTAGATATCAAGCTACTTTCACTGCGAAACACGTTATTTCGTTGAATTTCATCGTTTCTTGAATGTTTCGTGAAATAACCATGATTTAGCGAAGATTTAGCTTAATTTTGATGTTTTCATAGATATCAAGCTACTTTCACTGCGAAACACGTTATTTCGTTGAATTTCATCGTTTCATGAATGTTTCGTGAAATAACCATGATTTAGCGAAGATTTAGCATAATTTTGATGTTTTCATAGATATCAAGCTACTTTCACTGCGAAACACGTTATTTCGTTGAATTTCATCTTTTCATGAATGTTTCGTGAAATAACCATGATTTAGCGAAGATTTAGCTTAATTTTGATGTTTTCATAGAATTCAAGCTACTTTCACTGCGAAACACGTTATTTCGTTGAATTTCATCGTTTCATGAATGTTTCGTGAAATAACCATGATTTAGCGAGATTTAGCTTAATTTTGATGTTTTCATAGATATCAAGCTGATTTCACTGCGAAACACGTTATTTCGTTGAATTTCATCGTTTCATGGGAATTTCGTGAAATAACCATGATTTAGCGGAGATTTATCTTAATTTTGATGTTTTCATATATATCATGCTTTCACTGCGAAACAAGTTATTTCGATGAATTTCATCGTTTCATGAATGTTTCGTGAAATAACCATGATTTAGCGAAGATTTTGCTTAATTTTGATGTTTTAATTTATAACTAGCTACTTTCACTGCGAAAAACGTTATTTCGTTGAATTTCAACGTTTCATGAGAATTTCGTGAAATAACCATGATTTAGCGGAGATTTAGCTTAATTTTGATGTTTTCATAGATATCATGCTACTTTCACTGCGAAACACGTTATTTCGTTGAATTTCATCGTTTCATGAATGTTTCGTGGAATAACCTTTATTTAGCGAAGATTTAGCCTAATTTTCATGTTTTCGTAGATATCATGCTACTTTCACTGCGAAACACGTTGTTTCGTTGAATTTCATCGTTTCATGAATGTTTCGTGAAATAACCAAGATTTAGACGATATTCAGATTAATTTGGTTGATTTCGTGGATATCTAGCTACTTTCATTGCGAAACGCGTTATTTTGTTGAATTTCATGGTATCATGAATGTTTCGTGAAATAACCATGATTTAAAGAAGATTTACCTTAATTTTCATGTTATCGTAGATATCAAGCTATTTTCACTGCGAAACGTTATATTTCGTTGAATTTCATCGTTTCAAGAATGTTTCGCAAAATAACCTTGTTTTTGCGAAAATTTAGCTTAATTTTCATGTTTTCGTAGATATCAATCTACTTTCACTGCGAAACACGTTGTTTCCTTGAATTTCATCGTTTCATGAATGTTTCGTGATATAACCGTGATTTAGCGTAGATTAATCCTAATTTTCATGTTTTCGTTGATATCAAGCAACTTCCACAGCGAAACACGTTATTTCGTTGAATTTCATCGTTTCATGAATGTTTCGTGTAATAACCAAGATTTAGAGGAGATTCAGATTGATTTCGATTATTTCATGGTGATCTAGCTACTTTCATTGCGAAACGCGTAATTTGGTTGGATTGCATGGTTTCATGAATGTTTCGTGAAATAACCATGATTTAGCGGAGATTTAGCTTAATTTTGATGTTTTCAGCCAGTTCTAGCTACTTTCACTGCGAATTATGTTATTTCGTTCAATTTTATCGTTTCATGATTTATTCGTGAAATATCTATGATTTAGCGGAGATTTAGATTTTTTGCTGTTTTCAAAGGTATCAAGCTACTTTCACTGCGAAACACGTTATTTCGTTGAATTTAATCGTTTAATGAATGTTTCGTGAAATAACCATGATTTAGCGAAGATTTAGCCTAATTTTCATGTTTTCATAAATATCAAGCTACTTTCACTGCGAAACACGTTATGTCGATGAATTTCATCGTTTCATGAAAGTTTTGTGAAATAACCATGATTTAGCGAAGATATAGCGTAATTGTGTTTTAATGGATAACTAGCTACTTTTACTGCGAAACACGTTATTTAGTTGTTTTTCATCGTTTTATGAATGTTTCGTGAAATAATCATGATTACGCGTAGTTTTAGCTTAATTTTGATATTTTCATAGATTTCAATCTACTTTCCCCGCGAAACACGTTATTTCGTTGAATTTCATCGTTTCATGAATGTTACGTGAAATAACTATGATTTAGCGGAGATTTAGCTTAATATTGATGGTTTCACCGGAATCAAGCTACTTTCACTGCAAAACACGTTATTTCGTTGAATTTCATGTTTCATGAATATTTCGTGAAATAACCATGATTTAGCGAAGATTTAGCTTAATTTTCATGTTTTCACAGATATCTAGCTGTATTCAATGCAAAACACGTTCTTTCGTTGAATTTCATCGTTCTATGAATGGTTCGTGAAATAACCATGATTTAGCAGTGATTTAGCTTAAATTTGGTGTTTTCTGAATTTTCTAGCTACTTTCACTGCGCAACACGTTATTTCGTGGAATTTCATTTTTCATGAATGTTTCGTGAAATAACCATGAATAAGCGAAGATTTAGCTTAATTTTCATGTTTTCATAGATATCTAGCTGCTTTCACTGCGAAACACATTATTTCGTTGAATTTGATTGTTTCATGAAAGTTTCGTGAAATAACCATGATTTAACGGAGATTTATCGTAATTTTCATGTTTTCGTAGGTAGCAAGCTACTTTCACTGCGAAACACGTTCTGTCGTTCAATTTCATCTTTTCATGAATGTTTCGTGAAATAACGAAGATTTAGAGGAGATTCAGATTAATTTCGTTGTTTTCATGGAGATCTAGCTACTTTCATTGCGAAACGCGTTATTTCGTTGGAAAGCATGGTTTCATGACTGTTTCGTGAAATAACCATGATTTAGCGTAGATTTAGGTTAATTTTGATGTTTTCAGCGCGTTCTAGCTACTTTCACTGCGAAACATGTTATTTCGTTTAATTTTATCGTTTCATGAATGATTCGTGAAATAACTAAGATTTAGCGGAGATTTAGCTTAATTTTCTGTTTTCACAGGTATCAAGCTACTTTCACTGCGAAACACGTTATTTCGTTGAATTTCATCGTTTAATGAATGTTTCGTAAAATAACCATGATTTAGCGAAGATTTAGCCTAATATTCATGATTTCATAGATATCAAGCTACTTTCACTGCGAAACACGTTATTTCGATGAATTTCATCGTTTCATGAATGTTTCGTGCAATAACCATGATTTAGCGAAGATTTTGCGTAATTGTGATGTTTTAATGGATAACTAGCTACTTTTACTGCGAAACACGTTATTTAGTTGAATTTCATCGTTTCATGAATGTTTCGTGGATAATCATGGTTACGCGAAGTTTTAGCTTAATTTTGATGTTTTCATAGATATCAATCCACTTTCACCGCGAAACACATTATTTCGTTGTATTTCATCGTTTCATGAACGTTTCGTGAAAAAACGGTGATTTAGAGGAGATTTAGCTTAATATTGCTGGTTTCATAGGAATCAAGCTACTTTCACTGGCAAACAAGTTATTTCGTTGATTTTCATGTTTCATGAATGTTTCGTGAAATATCCATGAATTAGCGAAGATTTAGCTTAATTTTCATGTTTTCATAGATATGTAGCTGTATTCACTGCAAAACACGTTATTTCGTTGAATTTCATCGTTCTATGAATGTTTCGTGTAATAACCATGATTTAGCAGAGATTTAGCTTAAATTTGGTGTTTTCTGAGTTTTCTAGCTACTTTCACTGCGCAACACGTTATTTAGTTGAATTTAATTTTTTCATGAATGTTTCGTGAAATAACCATTGTTTAGCGGAGATTTAGCTTAATTTTGATGTTTTCTGAGATTTCTAGCAACTTTCACTGCGAATCACGTTATTTCGTTGAATTTCATCTTTTCATGAATGTTTCGTGAAATGACAATGATTTGCCGGAGATTTAGCCTAATTTCAACTTTTCGTAGATATCATGCTACTTTCACTGCGAAACACGTTGTTTCGTTGAATTTCATCGTTTCATGAATGTTTCGTGAAATAACCAAGATTTAGACGATATTCAGATTAATTTGGTTGATTTCGTGGATATCTAGCTACTTTCATTGCGAAACGCGTTATTTTGTTGAATTTCATGGTATCATGAATGATTCGTGAAATAACCATGATTTAACGAAGATTTAGCTTAATTTCCATGATTCCGTAGAAATCAAGCTACTTTCATTGCGAAACGTGTTATTGCGTAGAATTTCATCGTTTCATGAATGTTTCGCAAAATAACCATGTTTTAGCGAAAATTTAGATTAATTTTCATGTTTTCGTAGATATCAATCTACTTTCACTGCGAAACACGTTATTTCGTTGAATTTCATCGTTTCATGAATGTATCGTGATATAACCGTGATTTAGCGTAGATTAAGCCTAATTTTCATGTTTTCGTTGATATCAAGCAACTTTCACTGCGAAACATGTTATTTCGTTGATTTTCATCGTTTCATGAATGTTTCGTGAAATAACAATGATTTAACGAAGATTTAGCTTAATTTTAATGTTTTCGTAGATATCAAGCTACTTTCACTGCGAAACGTGTTATTTCGTTCAATTTCATCGTTTCATGAATGTTTCGTGATATAACCAATATTTAGACAATATTCAGATTAATTTGGTTGATTTCGTGGATATCTAGCTACTTTCATTGCGAAACGCGTTATTTTGTTGAATTTCATGGTATCATGAATGTTTCGTGAAATAACCATGATTTAACGAAGATTTAGCTTAATTTCCATGATTTCGTAGATATCAAGCTACTTTCACTGCGAAACGTGTTATTGCGTTGAATTTCATCGTTTCATGAATGTTTCGCAAAATAACCATGTTTTAGCGAAAATTTAGCTTAATTTTCATGTTTTCGTAGATATCAATCTAATTTCACTGCGAAACACGTTATTTCGTGGAATTTCATCGTTTCATGAATGTTTCGTGATGTAACCGTGATTTAGCGTAGATTAAGCCTAATTTTCATGTTTTCGTTGATATCAAGCAACTTTCACTGCGAAACATGTTATTTCGTTGATTTTCATCGTTTCATGAATGTTTCGTGAAATAACCATGATTTAACGAAGATTTAGCTTAATTTTCATGTTTTCGTAGATATCAAGCTACTTTCACTGCGAAACGTGTTATTTCGTTGAATTTCATCGTTTCATGAATGTTTCGCAAAATAACCATGTTTTAGCGAAAATTTAGCTTAATTTTGATATTTTCGTAGATATCAATCTACTTTCACTGCGAAACACGTTATTTCGTTGAATTTCATCGTTCATGAATGTTTCGTGAAATAACGATTATTTAGCGGAGATTTAGCTTAATATTGATGGTTTAATAGGAATCAAGCTACTTTCACTGCGAAACACGTTATTTCGTTGAATTTCATCGTTCTCTGAATGTTTCGTGAAATAACCATGATTTAGCAGAGATTTAGCTGAAATTTGGTGTTTTCTGAGTTTTCTAGCTACTTTCACTGCGAAACAAGTTATTTCGTTGAATTTCATTGTTTCATGAATGTTTCCTGAAATATCCATGATTTAGCGAAGATTTAGCTTAACCATCTTGTTTACGTAGATAACAAGCTGCTTTCACTGCGAAACTCGTTATTTCGTTGAATTTCACTGTTTCATGAATGTTTCATGAAATAACCATGATTTAGCGAAGATTTAGCTTAATTTACATGTTTTCATAGATCTTAAGCTTCTATCACTGCGAAACATGTTATTTCGTTGAATTTCATCGTTTCATGAATGTTTCGTGAAATAACCATTATTTAACGAAGATTTAGCTTAATTTTCATGTTTTCGTAGATATCAAGCTACTTTCACTGCGAAACGTGTTATTCCGTTGAATTTCATCGTTTCATGAATATTTCGCAAAATAACCATGTTTTAGCGAAAATATAGCTTAATTTTCATGTTTTCGTAGATATAAATCTACTTTCACTGCGAAACACGTTATTTCGTTGAATTTCATCGTTTCATGAATGTTTCGTGAAATAACCAAGATTTAGAGGGGATTCAGATTAATTTGGATGATTTCATGGATATCTAGCTACTTTCATTGCGAAACCCGTTATTACGTTGATTTTCATGGTTTCATGAATTTTTCGTGTAACAACCATGATTTAGCGGAGATTTAGCTTAATTTTTATGTTTTCTGCGATTTCCAGCTACTTTCACTGCGAAACAAGCTATTTCTATTTATTTTATCGTTTCATGAATGATTCGTGAAATAAACATGATTCGGAGATTTAGCTTAATTTTGCTGTTTTCAAAGGTTTCTAGATACTTTAACTGCGAAACACGTTATTTCGTTGTATTTCATTGCTTCGTGACAGTTTCGTGATATAACCATGATTTAGCGAAGATAATGCCTAATTTTCATGTTTTCGTAGATATCAAGCAACTTTCACTGCGAAACACGTTATTTCGTTGAATTTCATCGTTTCATGAATGTTTCGTGAAATAACCAAGATTTAGAGGAGATTCAGATTAATTTCGATGATTTCATGTAGATCTAGCTACTTTCCTTGCGAAACGCGTTATTTCGTTGAATTGCATGGTTTCATGAATGTTTCGTGAAATAACCATGATTTACCGGAGATTTAGCTTAATTTTGATGTTTTCATACATATCTAGCTGCTATCACTGCGAAACACGTTATTTCGTTGAATTTCATTGTTTCATGTAAGTTTCGTGAAATAACCATGATTTAACGGAGATTTAGCTTAATTTTCATGCTTTCGTAGGTAGCAAGCTATTTGCACTGCGAAACAAGGTTTTTTCGTTTAATTTCATCGTTTCATGAATGTTTCGTGGAATAACCTTTATTTAGCGAAGATTTAGCCTAATTTTCATGTTTTCGTAGATATCAAGCAACTTCACAGCGAAACACGTTATTTCGTTGAATTTCATCGTTTCATGAATGTTTTTTGAAATAACCAAGATTTAGAGAAGATTCAGATTAATTTCGATAATTTCATGGTGATCTAGCTACTTTCATTGCGAAATGCGTAATTTGGTTGGATTGAATGGTTTCATGAATGTTTCGTCAAATAACCATGATTTAGCGGAGATTTAGCTTAATTTTGATGTTTTCAGCCAGTTCTAGCTACTTTCACTGCGAATTATGTTATTTCGTTCAATTTTATCGTTTCATGATTGATTCGTGAAATATCTATGATTTAGCGGAGATTTAGCTTTTTTGCTGTTTTCAAAGGTATCAAGCTACTTTCACTGCGAAACACGTTATATCGTTGAATTTAATCGTCTAATGAATGTTTCGTGAATTAACCATGATTTAGCGAAGATTTAGCCTAATTTTCATGTTTTCATAGATATCAAGCTACTTTCACTGCGAATCACGTTATGTCGATGAATTTCATCGTTTCATGAAAGTTTTGTGTAATAACCATGATTTAGCGAAGATATAGCGTAATTGTGATGTTTTAATGGATAACTAGCTACTTTTACTGCGAAACACGTTATTTAGTTGAATTTCATCGTTTTATGAATGTTTCGTGAAATAATCATGATTACGCGTAGTTTTAGCTTAATTTTGATATTTACATAGATTTCAATCTACTTTCCCCGCGAAACACGTTATTTCGTTGAATTTCATGTTTCATGAATGTTTCGTGAAATAACCATGATTTAGCGAAGATTAAGCTTAATTTTCATGTTTTCACAGATATCTAGCTGTATTCGCTGCAAAACACGTTATTTCGTTGAATTTCATCGTTCTATGAATGGTTCGTGAAATAACCATGATTTAGCGGAGATTTAGCTTAATATTGATGGTTTCACAGGAATCATGCTACTTTCACTGCGAAACACGTTGTTTCGTTGAATTTCATCGTTTCATGAATGTTTCGTGAAATAACCAAGATTTAGACGATATTCAGATTAATTTGGTTGATTTCGTGGATATCTAGCTACTTTCATTGCGAAATGCGTTATTTTGTTGAATTTCATGGTATCATGAATGTTTCGTGAAATAACCATGATTTAACGAATATTTAGCTTAATTTCCATGATTTCGTAGATATCAAGCTACTTTCACTGCGAAACGTGTTATTGCGTTGAATTTCATCGTTTCATGAATGTTTCGCAAAATAACCATGTTTTAGCGAAAATTTAGTTTAATTTTCATGTTTTCGTAGATATCAATCTACTTTCACTGCGAAACACGTTATTTCGTTGAATTTCATCGTTTCATGAATGTTTCGTGACATAACCGTGATTTAGCGTAGATTAAGCCTAATTTTCATGTTTTCGTTGATATCAAGCAACTTTCACTGCGAAACACGTTATTTCGTTGAATTTCATCGTTCCATGAATGTTTCGTGAAATAACCAAGATTTAGAGGAGATTCAGATTAATTTCGATGATTTCATGTAGATCCAGCTACTTTCATTGCGAAACGCGTTATTTCGTTGAATTGCATGGTTTCATGAATGTTTCGTGAAATAACCATGATATAGCGGAGATTTATCTTAATTTTGATGTTTTCATACATATCTAGCTGCTATCACTGCGAAACACGTTATTTCGTTGAATTTCATTGTTTCATGTAAGTTTCGTGAAATAACCATGATTTAACGGAGATTTAGCTTAATTTTCATGTTTTCGTAGATATCAAGCAACTTTCACTTCGAAACACGTTTTTTCGTCGAATTTCATCGTTTCATGAATGTTTCTTGAAATAACCAAGATTTAGACGATATTCAGATTAATTTGGTAGATTTCATGGATATCTAGCTACTTTCATTGCGAAACGCGTTATTTTGTTGAATTTCATGGTATCATGAATGTTTCGTGAAATAACCATGATTTAACGAAGATTTAGCTTAATTTTCATGTTTTCGTAGTTATCAAGCTATTTTCACTGCGAAACGTTATATTTTGTTGAATTTCATCGTTTCATGAATGTTTCGCAAAATAACCATGTTTTAGCGAAAATTTAGCTTCATTTTCATGTTTTCGTAGATATCAATCTACTTACACTGCGAAACACGTTATTTCGTTGAATTTCATCGTTTCATGAATGTTTCGTTATGTAACCGTGATTTAGCGTAGATTAAGCCTAATTTTCATGTTTTCGTTGATATCAAGCAACTTTCACAACGAAACACGTTATTTCGTTGAATTTCATCGTTTCATGAATGTTTCGTGAAATAACCAAGATTTAGAGAAGATTCAGATTAATTTCGATAATTTCATGGTGATCTAGCTACTTTCATTGCGAAACGCGTAATTTGGCTGGATTGCATGGTTTCATGAATGTTTCGTCAAATAACCATGATTTAGCGGAGGTTTAGCTTAATTTTGATGTTTTCAGCCAGTTCTTGCTACTTTCACTGCGAATTATGTTATTTCGTTCAATTTTATCGTTTCATGATTGATTCGTGAAATATCTATGATTTAGCGGAGATTTAGCTTTTTTGCTGTTTTCAAAGGTATCAAGCTACTTTCACTGCGAAACACGTTATTTCGTTGAATTTAATCGTTTAATGAATGCTTCGTGAAATAACCATGATTTAGCGAAGATTTAGCCTAATTTTCATGTTTTCATACATATCAAGCTACTTTCACTGCGAAACACGTTATGTCGATGAATTTCATCGTTTCATGTAAGTTTTGTGAAATAACCATGATTTAGCGAAGATATAGCGTAATTGTGATGTTTTAATGGATAACTAGCTACTTTTACTGCGAAACACGTTATTTAGTTGATTTTCATCGTTTTATGAATGTTTCGTGAAATAATCATGATTTAGCGGAGATTTAGCTTAATATTGATGGTTTCACAGGAATCAAGCTACTTTCACTGCGAAACACGTTATTTCGTTGAATTTCATGTTTCATGAATGTTTCGTGAATGAACCATGATTTAGCGAAGATTTAGCTTAATTTTCATGTTTTCACAGATATCTAGCTGTATTCGCTGCAAAACACGTTATTTCGTTGAATTTCATCGTTCTATGAATGGTTCGTGAAATAACCATGATTTAGCAGTGATTTAGCTCAAATTTGGTGTTTCCTGAGTATTCTAGCTACTTTCACTGCGCAACACGTTATTTCGTGGAATTTCATTTTTCAGGAATGTTTCGTGAAATAACCATGATTTAACGAAGATTTAGCTTAATTTTCATGTTTTCGTAGATATCTAGCTACTTTCACTGCGAAACGTGTTATTTCGTTGAATTTCATCGTTTCATGAATGTTTCGTAAAATAACCATGATTTAGCGAAGATTTAGCTTAATTTTCATGTTTTCATAGATATCAAGCTACTTTCACTGCGAAACACGCAATTCCGTTGAATTTCATCGTTTCATGAATGTTTCGTGATATAACCGTGATTTAGCGTAGATTAAGCCTAATTTTCATGTTTTCGTTGATATCAAGCAACTTTCACAGCGAAACACGTTATTTCGTTGAATTTCATCGTTTCATGAATGTTTCGTGAAATAACCAAGATTTAGAGAAGATTCAGATTAATTTCGATAATTTCATGGTGATCTAGCTACTTTCATTGCGAAACGCGTAATTTGGTTGGATTGCATGGTTTCATGAATGTTTCGTCAAATAACCATGATTTAGCGGAGATTTAGCTTAATTTTGATGTTTTCAGCCAGTTCTAGCTACTTTCACTGCGAATTATGTTATTTCGTTCAATTTTATCGTTTCATGATTGATTCGTGAAATATCTATGATTTAGCGGAGATTTAGCTTTTTTGCTGTTTTCAAAGGTATCAAGCTACTTTCACTGCGAAACACGTTATTTCGTTGAATTTAATCGTTTAATGAATGTTTCGTGAAATAACCATGATTTAGCGAAGATTTAGCCTAATTTTCATGTTTTCATAGATATCAAGCTACTTTCACTGCGAAACACGTTATGTCGATGAATTTCATCGTTTCATGAAAGTTTTGTGAAATAACCATGATTTAGCGAAGATATAGCGTAATTGTGATGTTTTAATGGATAACTAGCTACTTTTACTGCGAAACACGTTATTTAGTTGAATTTCATCGTTTTATGAATGTTTCGTGAAATAATCATGATTACGCGAAGTTTAGCTTAATTTTGATATTTCATAGATTTCAATCTACTTTCCCTGCGAAACACGTTATTTCGTTGAATTTCATCGTTTCATGAATGTTACGTGAAATAACCACGATTTAACGGAGATTTAGCTTAATATTGATGGTTTCACAGGAATCAAGCTACTTTCACTGCGAAACACGTTATTTCGTTGAATTTCATGTTTCATGAATGTTTCGTGAAATAACCATGATTTAGCGAAGATTTAGCTTAATTTTCATGTTTTCACAGATATCTAGCTGTATTCGCTGCAAAACACGTTATTTCGTTGAATTTCATCGTTCTATGAATGGTTCGTGAAATAACCATGATTTAGCAGTGATTTAGCTCAAATTTGGTGTTTCCTGAGTATTCTAGCTACTTTCACTGCGCAACACGTTATTTCGTGGAATTTCATTTTTCAGGAATGTTTCGTGAAATAACCATGATTTAACGAAGATTTAGCTTAATTTTCATGTTTTCGTAGATATCTAGCTACTTTCACTGCGAAACGTGTTATTTCGTTGAATTTCATCGTTTCATGAATGTTTCGCAAAATAACCATGTTTTAACGGAGATTTAGCTTAATTTTCATGCTTTCGTAGGTAGCAAGCTATTTGCACTGCGAAACACGTTATTTCGTTGAATTTCATCGTTCATGAATGTTTCGTGAAATAACGATTATTTAGCGGAGATTTAGCCTAATTTTCATGTTTTCGTAGATATCAAGCAACTTTCACTTCGAAACACGTTATTTCGTCGAATTTCATCGTTTCATGAATGTTTCTTGAAATAACCAAGATTTAGACGATATTCAGATTAATGTGGTAGATTTCATGGATATCTAGCTACTTTCATTGCGAAACGCGTTATTTTGTTGAATTTCATGGTATCATGAATGTTTCGTGAAATAACCATGATTTAACGAAGATTTAGCTTAATTTTCATGTTTTCGTAGATATCAAGCTATTTTCACTGCGAAACGTTATATTTCGTTGAATTTCATCGTTTCATGAATGTTCCGCAATACAACCATGTTTTAGCGAAAATTTAGGTTAATTTTCATGTTTTCGTAGATATCAATCTACTTTCACTGCGTAACACGTTATTTCGTTGAATTTCATCGTTTCATGAATGTTTCGTGATATAACCGTGATTTAGCGTAGATTAAGCCTAATTTTCATGTTTTCGTTGATATCAAGCAACTTTCACAGCGAAGCACGTTATTTCGTTGAATTTCATCGTTTCATGAATGTTTTGTGAAATAACCAAGATTTAGAGAAGATTCAGATTAATTTCGATAATTTCATGGTGATCTAGCTACTTTCATTGCGAAATGCGTAATTTGGTTGGATTGATGGTTACATGAATGTTTCGTCAAATAACCATGATTTAGCGGACATTTAGCTTAATTTTGATGTTTTCAGCCAGTTCTAGCTACTTTCACTGCGAATTATGTTATTACGTTCAATTTTATCGTTTCATGATTGATTCGTGAAATATCTATGATTTAGCGGAGATTTAGCTTTTTTGCTGTTTTCAAAGGTATCAAGCTACTTTCACTGCGAAACACGTTAATTCGTTGAATTTAATCGTTTAATGAATGTTTCGTGAAATAACCATGATTTAGCGACGATTTAGCCTAATTTTCATGTTTTCATAGATATCAAGCTACTTTCACTGCGAAACACGTTATGTCGATGAATTTCATCGTTTCATGAATGTTTTGTGAAATAACCATGATTTAGCGAAGATATAGCGTAATTGTGATGTTTTAATGGATAACTAGCTACTTTTACTGCGAAAAACGTTATTTAGTTGAATTTCATCGTTTTATGAATGTTTCGTGAAATAATCATGATTACGCGAAGTTTTAGCTTAATTTTGATATTTCCATAGATTTCAATCTACTTTCCTCGCGAAACACGTTATATCGATGAATTTCATCGTTTCATGAATGTTACGTGAAATAACCACGATTTAGCGCAGATTTAGCTTAATATTGATGGTTTCACAGGAATCAAGCTACTTTCACTGCGAAACACGTTATTTCGTTGAATTTCATGTTTCATGAATGTTTCGTGAAATAACCATGATTTAGCGAAGATTTAGCTTAATTTTCATATTTTCACAGATATCTAGCTGTATTCGCTGCAAACCACGTTATTTCGTTGAATTTCATCGTTCTATGAATGGTTCGTGAAATAACCATGATTTAGCAGTGATTTAGCTCAAATTTGGTGTTTTCTGAGTTTTCTAGCTACTTTCACTGCGCAACACGTTATTTCGTGGAATTTCATTTTTCATGAATGTTCGTGAAATAACCATGATTTAACGGAGATTTAGCTTAATTTTCATGTTCGTAGGTAGCAAGCTACTTTCACTGCGGAACACGTTATGTCGTTGAATTTCATCGTTTCATGAATGTTTCGTGAAATAATGAATTTACCGAAGATTTAGCTTAATTTTCATGTTTTCGTAGATATCAAGCTATTTTCACTTCGAAACACGTTATGTCGTTCAATTTCATCGTTTCATGAATGTTTTGTAAATAACGAAGATTTAGCGAAGATTTAGCTTAATTTTGATGTTCTCATTGATATCAAGCTATTTTCACTGCGAAACACGTTATTTCGTTGAATTTCATGTTTCATGAATGTTTCGTGATATAACCATGATTTAGCCAAGATATAGCCTAATTTTCACGTTTTGGTAGATATCAAGAAACTTTCACTGCGAAACACGTTATTTCGTTGAATTTCATCGTTTCATGAATGTTTCGTGAAATAACCAAGATTTAGAGGAGATTCAGATTAATTTCGTTGTTTTCATGGAGATCTAGCTACTTTCATTGCGAAACGCGTTATTTCGTTGGATAGCATGGTTTCATGACTGTTTCGTGAAATAACCATGATTTAGCGGAGATTTAGGTTAATTTTGATGTTTTCAGCGAGTTCTAGCTACTTTCACTGCGAAACATGTTATTTCGTTTAATTTTATCGTTTCATGATTGATTCGTGAAATAACTAAGATTTAGCAGAGATTAAGCTTAATATTGCTGTTTTCAAAGGTATCAAGCTACTTTCACTGCAAAACACGTTATTTCGTTGAATTTCATCGTTTAATGAATGTTTCGTGAAATAACCATGATTTAACGAAGATTTAGCCTAATATTCATGATTTCATAGATATCAAGCTACTTTCACTGCGAAACACGTTATTTCGTTGAATTTCATCGTTTCATGAATGTTTCGTGAAATAACCATGATTTAACGAAGATTTAGCTTAATTTTCATGATTTCATAGATATCAAGCTACTTTCACTGCGAAACGTGTTATTGCGTTGAATTTCATCGTTTCATGAATGTTTCGCAAAATAACCATGTTTTAGCGAAAATTTAGCTTAATTTTCATGTTTTCGTAGATATCAATCTTCTTTCACTGCGAAACACGTTATTTCGTTGAATTTCATCGTTTCATGAATGTTTCGTGAAATAACCGTGATTTAGCGTAGATTAAGCCTAATTTTCATGTTTTCGTAGATATCAAGCAACTTTCACTGCGAAACACGTTATTTCGTTGAATTTCATCGTTTCATGAATGTTTCGTGAAATAACCATGATTTAGCGGAGATTTAGCTTAATTTTCATGTTTTCGTAGATATCAAGCTACTTTCACTGCGAAACACGTTGTTTCGTTGAATTTCATCGTTTCATGAATGTTTCGTGAAATAACCAAGATTTAGACGATATTCAGATTAATTTGGTTGATTTCGTGGATATCTAGCTACTTTCATTGCGAAACGCGTTATTTTGTTGAATTTCATGGTATCATGAATGTTTCGTGAAATAACCATGATTTAACGAAGATTTAGCTTAATTTCCATGATTTCGTAGTAATCAAGCTACTTTCACTGCGAAACGTGTTATTGCGTTGAATTTCATCGTTTCATGAATGTTTCGCAAAATAACCATGTTTTAGCGAAAATTTAGCTTAATTTTCATGTTTTCGTAGATATCAATCTTCTTTCACTGCGAAACACGTTATTTCGTTGAATTTCATCGTTTCATGAATGTTTCGTGATATAACCGTGATTTAGCGTAGATTAAGCCTAATTTTCATGTTTTCGTTGATATCAAGCAACTTTCACTGCGAAACATGTTATTTCGTTGATTTTCATCGTTTCATGAATGTTTCGTGAAATAACCATGATTTAACGAAGATTTAGCTTAATTTTCATGTTTTCGTAGATATCAAGCTACTTTCACTGCGAAACGTGTTATTTCGTTGAATTTCATCGTTTCATGAATGTTTCGCAAAATAACCTTGTTTTATCGAAAATTTAGCTTAATTTTCATATTTTCGTAGATATCAATCTACTTTCACTGCGAAACACGTTATTTCGTTGAATTTCATCGTTCATGAATGTTTCGTGAAATAACGATTATTTAGCGGAGATTTAGCTTAATATTGATGGTTTAATAGGAATCAAGCTACTTTCACTGCCAAACACGTTATTTCGTTGAATTTCGTCGTCCTGAATGTTTCGTGAAATAACCATGATTTAGCAGAGATTTAGCTTAATTTGGTGTTTTCTGAGTTTTCTAGCTACTTTCACTGCGAAACACGTTATTTCGTTGAATTTCATCGTTCATGAATGTTTCGTGAAATATCCATGATTTAGCGAAGATTTAGCTTAATCATCTTGTTTACGTAGATAACAAGCTGCTTTCACTGCGAAACTCGTTCTTTCGTTGAATTTCACTGTTTCATGAATGTTTCATGAAATAACCATGATTTAGCGAAGATTTAGCTTAATTTACATGTTTTCATAGATATTAAGCTTCTATCACTGCGAAACATGTTATATCGTTGAATTTCATCGTTACATGAATGTTTCGTGAAATAACCATGATTTAACGAAGATTTAGCTTAATTTTCTAGTTATCGTAGATATCAAGCTACTTTCACTGCGAAACGTGTTATTCCGTTGAATTTCATCGTTTCATGAATGTTTCGCAAAATAACCATGTTTTAGCGAAAATATAGCTTAATTTTCATGTTTTCGTAGATATTAATCTACTTTCACTGCGAAACACGTTATTTCGTTGAATTTCATCGTTTCATGAATGTTTCGTGAAATAACCAAGATTTAGAGGAGATTCAGATTAATTTGGATGATTTCATGGATATCTAGCTACTATCATTGCGAAACCCGTTATTGCGTTGAATTCCATGGTTTCATGAATTTTTCGTGTAATAACCTTGATTTAGCGGAGATTTAGCTTAATTTTTATGTTTTCTGCGATTTCCAGCTACTTTCACTGCGAAACAAGCTATTTCTATTTATTTTATCGTTTCATGAATGATTCGTGAAATAAACATGATTCACCGGAGATTTAGCTTAATTTTGCTGTTTTCAAAGGTTTCTAGATACTTTAACTGCGAAACACGTTATTTCGTTGTATTTCATTGCTTCGTGACAGTTTCGTGATATAACCATGATTTAACGGAGATTTAGCTTAATTTTCATGTTTTCGTAGGTAGCAAGCTGCTTTCACTGCGAAACACGTTATGTCGTTGAATTTCATCGTTTCATGAATGTTTCGTGAAATAAGGATGATTTAGCGAAGATTTAGATTAATTTTGATGATCTCATAGATATCAAGCTATTTTCACTGCGAAACACGTTATTACGATGAATTTCATTTTTCATGAATGTTTCGTGATATTACCATGATTTAGCGAAGATAATGCCTAATTTTCATGTTTTCGTAGATATCAAGCAACTTTCACTGCGAAACACGTTATTTCGTTGAATTTCATTGTTTCATGTAAGTTTCGTGAAATAACCATGATTTAACGGAGATTTAGCTTAATTTTCATGCTTTCGTAGGTAGCAAGCTATTTGCACTGCGAAACAAGGTTTTTTCGTTTAATTTCATCGTTTCATGAATGTTTCGTGGAATAACCTTTATTTAGCGAAGATTTAGCCTAATTTTCATGTTTTCGTAGATATCAAGCAACTTTCACTTCGAAACACGTTATTTCGTCGAATTTCATCGTTTCATGAATGTTTCTTGAAATAACCAAGATTTAGACGATATTCAGATTAATTTGGTAGATTTCATGGATATCCAGCTACTTTCATTGCGAAACGCGTTATTTTGTTGAATTTCATGGTATCATGTATGTTTCGTGAAATAACCATGATTTAACGAAGATTTAGCTTAATTTTCATGCTTTCGTAGGTAGCAAGCTATTTGCACTGCGAAACAAGTTTTTTCGTTTAATTTCATCGTTTCATGAATGTTTCGTGGAATAACCTTTATTTAGCGAAGATTTATCCTAATTTTCATGTTTTCGTAGATATCAAGCAACTTTCACTTCGAAACACTTTATTTCGTTGAATTTCATCGTTTCATGAATGTTTCGTGAAATAACCAAGATTTAGAGAAGATTCAGATTAATTTCGATAATTTCATGGTGATCTAGCTACTTTCATTGCGAAACGCGTAATTTGGTTGGATTGCATGGTTTCATGAATGTTTCGTCAAATAACCATGATTTAGCGGAGATTTAGCTTAATTTTGATGTTTTCAGCCAGTTCTAGCTACTTTCACTGCGAATTATGTAATTTCGTTCAATTTATCGTTTCATGATTGATTCGTGAAATATCTATGATTTAGCGGAGATTTAGCTTTTTTGCTGTTTTCAAAGGTATCAAGCTACTTTCACTGCGAAACACGTTAATTAGTTGAATTTAATCGTTTAATGAATGTTTCGTGAAATAACCATGATTTAGCGAAGATTTAGCCTAATTTTCATGTTTTCATAGATATCAAGCTACTTTCACTGCGAAACACGTTATGTCGATGAATTTCATCGTTTCATGAAAGTTTTGTGAAATAACCATGATTTAGCGAAGATATAGCGTAATTGTGATGTTTTAATGGATAACTAGCTACTTTTACTGCGAAACACGTTCTTTAGTTGAATTTCATCGTTTTATGAATGTTTCGTGAAATAATCATGATTACGCGAAGTTTTAGCTTAATTTTGATATTTCCATAGATTTCAATCTACTTTCCCCGCGAAACACGTTATTTCGTTGAATTTCATCGTTTCATGAATGTTACGTGAAATAACCACGATTTAACGGAGATTTAGCTTAATATTGATGGTTTCACAGGAATCAAGCTACTTTCACTGCGAAACACGTTATTTCGTTGAATTTCATGTTTCATGAATGTTTCGTGAAATAAACATGATTTAGCGAAGATTTAGCTTAATTTTCATGTTTTCACAGATATCTAGCTGTATTCGCTGCAAAACACGTTATTTCGTTGAATTTCATCGTTCTATGAATGGTTCGTGAAATAACCATGATTTAGCAATGATTTAGCTCAAATTTGGTTTTTTCTGAGTTTTCTAGCTACTTTCACTGCGCAACACGTTATTTCGTGGTATTTCATTTTTCATGAATGTTTCGTGAAATAACCATGAATTAGCGAAGATTTAGCTTAATTTTCATGTTTTCATAGATATCTAGCTGCTTTCACTGCGAAACACATTATTTCGTTGAATTACATTGTTTCATGAATGTTTCGTGAAATAACGAAGATTTAGCGAAGATTTAGCTTAATTTTGATGTTCTCATTGATATCAAGCTATTTTCACTGCGAAACACGTTATTTCGTTGAATTTCATATTTTCATGAATGTTTAGTGAAATGACAATGATTTGGCGGAGATTTAGCCTAATTTTCAGCTTTTCGTAGATATCATGCTACTTTCACTGCGAAACACGTTGTTTCGTTGAATTTCATCGTTTCATGTATGTTTCGTGAAATAATCATGATTTAGCGGAGATTTAGCTTAATTTTGATGTTTTCTGAGATTTCTAGCAACTTTCACTGCGAAACACGATATTTCGTTGAATTTCATCGTTTCATGAATGATTCGTGAAATAACCATGATTTACCGAAGATTTAGCTTAATTTTCATGTTTTCGTAGATATCAAGCTACTTTCACTGCGAAACACGTTATTTCGTTGAATTTCATCGTTTAATGAATCTTTCGTGAAATAACCATGATTTAGCGAAGATTTAGCCTAATTTTCATGTTTTCATAGATATCAAGCTACTTTCACTGCGAAAAACGTTATTTCGATGAATTTCATCGTTTCATGAATGTTTTGTGAAATAACCATGATATAGCGAAGATTTTGCGTAATTGTGATGTTTTAATGGATAACTAGCTACTTTTACTGCGAAACACGTTATTTAGTTGAATTTCATCGTTTCATGAATGTTTCGTGAATAATCATGATTACGCGAAGTTTTAGCTTAATTTTGATGTATTCCTAGATATCAATCTACTTTCACCGCGAAACACATTATTTCGTTGTATTTCAACGTTTCATGAATGTTTCGTGAAATTACGATGATTTAGCGGAGATTTAGCTTAACATTGATGGGTTCATAGGAATCAAGCTACTTTCACTGCGAAACACGTTATATCGTTGAATTTCATGTTTCATGAATGTTTCGTGAAATAACCATTATTTAGCGGAGATTTAGCTTAATTTTCATTTTTTCATAGATATCTAGCTGTATTCACTGAAAAACACGTTATTTCGTTGAATTTCATCGTTCTATGAATGTTTCGTGAAATAACCATTATTTAGCGGAGATTTACCTTAATTTTGATGTCTTCTGAGATTTCTAGCAACTTTCACTGCGAATCACGTTATTTCGTTGAATTTCATCTTTTCATGAATATTTCGTGAAATGACAATGATTTGGCGGAGATTTAGCCTAATTTTCAACTGTTCGTAGATATCATGCTACTTTCACTGCGAAACACGTTGTTTCGTTGAATTTCATCGTTTCATGAATGTTTCGTGAAATAATCATGATTTAGCGGAGATTTAGCTTAATTTTGATGTTTTCTGAGATTTCTAACAACTTTCACTGCGAAACACGTTATTTCGTTGAATTTCATCTTTTCATTAATGTTTCGAGAAAAAACCATGAATTATCGAAGATTTAGCTTAATTTTGATGTTTTCATAGATATCAAGCTACTTTCACTGCGAAACACGTTGTTTCGTTGAATTTCATGTTTCATGAATGTTTCGTGATATAACCATGATTTAACGGCGATTTAGCTTTATTATGATTTTTTTATAGATATCTTGATACTTTCACTGCGAAACACGTTATTTCGTTGAATTTCATCGTTTCATGAATGATTCGTGAAATAACCATGATTTACCGAAGATTTAGCTTAATTTTCATGTTTTCGTAGATATCAAGCTACTTTCACTGAGAAACACGTTATTTCGTTGTATTTCATCGTTTAATGAATGTTTCGTGAAATAACCATGATTTAGCGAAGATTTAGCCTAATTTTCATGTTTACATAGATATCAAGCTACTTTCACTGCCAAAAACGTTATTTCGATGAAATTCATCTTTTCATGAATGTTTCTTGAAATAACCATGATTTAGCGAAGATTTTGCGTAATTGTGATGTTTTAATGGATAACTAGCTACTTTTACTGCGAAACACGTTATTTAGTTGAATTTCGTCGTTTCATGAATGTTTCGTGGATAATCATGATTACGCGAAGTTTTAGCTTAATTTTGATGTTTTCATAGATATCAATCTACTTTCACCGCGAAACACATTATTTTGTTGTATTTCATCGTTTCATTAACGTTTCGTGAAATAACGATGATTTAGCGGAGATTTAGATTAATATTGCTAGTTTCATAGGAATCAAGCTACTTTCACTGCGAAACACGTTATTTCGTTGAATTTCATGTTTCCTGAATGTTTCGTGAAATAACCATGATTTAGCGAAGATGTAGCTTAATTTTCATGTTTTCATAGATATCTAACTGTATTCACTGCAAAAACGTGATTTCGTTGAATTTCATCGTTCTATGAATGTTTCGTGAAATAACCATGATTTAGCAGAGATTTAGCTTAAATTTGGTGTTTTCTGTGTTTTCTAGCTACTTTCACTGCGCAACACGTTATATAGTTGAATTTAATTTTTTCATGAATGTTACGTGAAATAACCATGATTTAGCGGAGATTTAGCTTAATATTGATGGTTTCATAGGAATCAAGCTACTTTCACTGCGAAACACGTTATTCCGTTGAATTTCGTGTTTCATGAATGTTTCGTGAAATAACCATGATTTAGCGAAGATTTCGCTTAATTTTCATGTTTTCACAGATATCTAGCTGCTTTCACTGCGAAACACATTATTTCGTTGAATTTCATTGTTTCATGAAAGTTTCGTGAAATAACCATGATTTAACGGAGATTTAGCTTAATTTTCATGTTTTCGTTGGTAGCAAGCTACTTTCACTGTGAAACACGTTATGTCGTTGAATTTCATCGTTTCGAGAAATAACGAAGATTTAGCGAAGATTTAGCTTAATTTTGATGTTCTCATAGATATCAAGCTATTTTCACTGCGAAACACGTTATTTCGTTGAATTTCGTGTTTCATGAATGTTTCGTGATATAACCATGATTTAGCGAAGATATAGCCTAATTTTCACGTTTTCGTAGATATCAAGAAACTTCCACTGCGAAACACGTTATTTCGATGAATTTCATCGTTTCATGAATGTTTCATGAAATAACCATGATTTAGCGAAGATTTTGCGTAATTGTGTTGTTTTAATGGATAACTAGCTACTTTTACTGCGAAACACGTTATTTAGTTGAATTTCATCGTTTCATGAATGTTTCGTGAATAATCATGATTACGCGAAGTTTTAGCTTAATTTTGATGTTTTCTAGATTTCTAGCAAATTTCACTGCGAAACACGATATTTCGTTGAATTTCATCGTTTCATGAATGATTCGTGAAATAACCATGATTTACCGAAGATTTAGCTTAATTTTCATGTTTAGGTAGATATCAAGCTACTTTCACTGCGAAACACGTTATTTCGTTGAATTTCATCGTTTAATGAATGTTTCGTGAAATAACCATGATTTAGCGAAGATTTAGCCTAATATTCATGTTTTCATAAATATCAAGCTACTTTCACCGCGAAAAACGTTATTTCGATGAATTTCGTCGTTTCATGAATGTTTCGTGAAATAACCATGATTTAGCGAAGATTTTGCGTAATTGTGATGTTTTAATGGATAACTAGCTACTTTTACTGCGAAACACATTATTTAGTTGAATTTCATCGTTTCATGAATGTTTCGTGAATAATCATGATTACGCGAAGTTTTAGCTTAATTTTGATGTTTTCATAGATATCAATCTACTTTCACCGCGAAACACATTATTTCGTTGTATTTCATCGTTTCATGAATGTTTCGTGAAATAACGATGATTTAGCAGAGATTTAGCTTAATATTGATGGTATCATAGGAATCAAGCTACTTTCACTGCGAAACAAGTTATTTCGTTGTATTTCATGTTTTATGAATGTTTCGTGAAATATCCATGATTTAGCGAAGATTTAGCTTAATTTTCATGTTTTCATAGATATCTAACTGTATTCACTGCAAAACACGTTATTTCGTTGAATTTCTTCGTTCTATGAATGTTTCGTGAAATAACCATGATTTAGCAGAGATTTAGCTTAAATTTGGTGTTTTCTGAGTTTTCTAGCTACTTTCACAGCGGAACACGTTATTTAGTTGAATTTCATTTTTTCATGAATGTTTCGTGAAATAACCATTATTTAGCGGAGATTTAGCTTAATTTTGATGTTTTCTGAGATTTCTTGCAACTTTCACTGCGAATCACGTTATTTCTTTGAATTTCATCTTTTCATGAATATTTCGTGAAATGACAATGGTTTGGCGGAGATTTAGCCTAATTTTCAACTTTTCGTTGATATCATGCTACTTTCACTGCGAAACACGTTGTTTCGTTGAATTTCATCGTTTCATGAATGTTTCGTGAAATAATCATGATTTAGCGGAGATTTAGCTTAATTTTGATGTTTTCTGAGATTTGTAACAACTTTCACTGCGAAACACGTTATTTCGTTGAATTTCATCTTTTCATTAATGTTTCGAGAAAAAACCATGAATTATCGATGATTTAGCTTAATTTTGATGTTTTCATAGATATCAAGCTACTTTCACTGCGAAACACGTTGTTTCGTTGAATTTCATGTTTCGTGAATGTTTCGTGATATAACCATGATTTAACGGCGATTTAGCTTTATTATGATTTTTTTATAGATATCTTGATACTTTCACTGCGAAACACGTTATTTCGTTGAATTTCTTCGTTTCATTAATGTTTCGAGAAAAAACCATGAATTACCGAAGATTTAGCTTAATTTTGATGTTTTAATAGATATCAAGCTACTTTCAGTGCGAAACACGTTATTTCGTTGAATTTCATGTTTCATGAATGTTTCGTGATATAACCATGATTTAACGGAGATTTAGCTTAATTTTCATGTTTTCGTACGTAGCAAGCTACTTTCACTGCGAAACGCGTTATATCGTTGAATTTCATCGTTTCATGAATGTTTCGTGAAATAACGATGATTTAGCGAAGATTTAGCTTAATTTTGATGTGCTCATAGATATCAAGCTATCTTCACTGCGAAACACGCTATTTCGTTGAATTTCATGTTTCATGAATGTTTCGTGATATAACCATGATTTAGCGAAGTTAGTGCCTAATTTTCATGTTTTCGTAGATATCAAGCAACTTTCACTGCGAAACACGATATTTCGTTGAATATCATCGTTTCATGAATGTTTTGTGAAATAACCAAGATTTAGAGGAGATTCAGATTAGTTTCGATGATTTCATGGAGATCTAGCTACTTTCATTGCGAAACGCGTTATTTCGTTGAATTGCATGGTTTCATGAATGTTTCGTGAGGTAACCGTGATTTAGCGGAGATTTTGCTTAATTTTGATATTTTCATAGATATCTAGCTGCTTTCACTGCGAAACACGTTATTTCGTTGAATTTCATTGTTTCACGAAAGATTCTTGAAATAACCATGATTTAACGGAGATTTAGCTTAATTTTCATGTTTTCGTATGTAGCAAGCTACTAACACTGCGAAACACGTTATGTCGTTGAATTTCATCGTTTCATGAATGTTTCGTAAAATAACGAAGATTTAGCGAAGATTTAGCTTAATTTTGATGTTCTCATAGATATCAAGCTATTTTCACTGCGAAACACGTTATTTCGTTGAATTTCATGTTTCATGAATGTTTCGTGATATAACCATGATTTAGCGAAGATATAGCCTAATTATCACGTTTTCGTAGATATCAAGAAAGTTTCACTGCGAAACCAGTTATTTCGATGAATTTCATCGTTTCATGAATGTTTCGTGAAATAACCATGATTTAGCGAAGATTTTGCGTAATTGTGATGTTTTAATTGATAACTAGCTACTTTTACTGCGAAACACATTATTTAGTTGAATTTCATCGTTTCATGAATGTTTCGTGATTAATCATGATTACGCGAAGTTTTAGCTTAATTTTCATGTTTTCATGGATATCAATCTACTTTCACCGCGAAACACATTATTTCGTTGTATTTCATCGTTTCATGAATGTTTCGTGAAATAACGATTATTTAGCGGAGATTTAGCTTAATATTGATGGTTTCATAGGAATCAAGCCTCATTCACTGCTAAACACCTTATTTCGTTGAATTTCATGTTTTATGAATGTTTCGTGAAATAACCATGATTTAGCGAAGATTTAGCTTAATTTTCATGTTTTCATAGATATCTAGCTGTATTCACTGCAAAACACGTTATTTCGTTGAATTTCATCGTTCTATGAATGTTTCGTGAAATAACCATGATTTAGCAGAGATTTAGCTTAAATTTGGTGTTTTCTGAGTTTTCTAGCTACTTTCACAGCGCAACACGTTATTTAGTTGAATTTCATGTTTCATGAATGTTTCGTGGTATAACCATGATTTTGTGGATATTCAGATTAATTTCGTTGATTTCATGGAGATGTAGCTACTTTCATTGCGAAACGCGTTATTTCGTTGGATTGCATGGTATCATGAATGTTTCGTGAAATAGCCATGATTTAGCGAAGATTTAGCGTAATTGTGATGTTTTAATGGATAACTAGCTACTTTTTCTGCGAAACACGTTATTTAGTTGAATTTCATCGTTTCATGAATGTTACGTGAAATAATCATGATTATGCGAAGTTTTAGCTTAATTTTGATGTTTTCATAGATATCAATCTACTTTCACCGCGAAACACGTTATTTCGAAAATTTCATCTTTTCATGAATATTTCGTGAAATTACGATGATTTAGCGGAGATTTAGCTTAATACTGATGGTTTCATAGGAATCAAGCTCCTTTCACTGCGAAACACGTTATTCCGTTGAATTTCATGTTTCATGAATGTGTCGTGAAATAACCATGATTTAGCGAAGATTTAGCTTAATTTTCATGTTTTCATAGATATCTAGCTGTATTCACTGCAAAACACGTTATTTCGATGAATTTCATCGTTTCATGAATTGTTCGTGAAGTAACCATGATTTAGCGAAGATTTAACTTTATTATGATTTTTTCATAGATATCAAGCTACTTTCACTGCGAAAAACGTTATTTCGATGAATTTCATCGTTTCACGAATGTTTCGTGAAATAACCATGATTTAGCGAAATTTTAGCTTAATTTTCATGTTTTCGTAGATATCAAGCTACTTTCAGTGAGAAACACGTTATTTCGTTGAATTTCATCGTTTCATGAATGTTTCGTGAAATAACCATGATTTAGAGAAGATTTAGCTTAATTTTCATGTTTTCTTAGATATCAAGCTACATTCACTGCGAAACACGTTATTTCGTTGTGTTTTCACCGTTTCATGGATGTTTCGTGAAATGACAATGATTTGGCGGAGATTGAGCCTAATTTATGTTTTCGTAGATATCATGCTACTTTCACTGCGAAACACGTTATTTCGTTGAATTTCATCGTTTCATGAATGTTTCATGAAATAACCATGATTTCGAGGAGATTTAGCTTAATTTTGCTGTTTTCATTGATATCTAGCTATATTCACCGCAAAACAGGTTATTTCGTTGAATTACATAATTTTATGAATGTTTTGTGAAATAACAATGATTTAGCGAAGATTTAGCTTAATTTTCATTTGTCGTAGATATCAAGCTACTTTCACTGCGAAACACGTTATTACGATGAATTTCATCGTTTCATGAATGTTTCGTGAAATAACGATGATTTAGCTAAGATTGAGCTTAATTTTTATGTTTTCATGGATATAAAGCTATTTTCACTGCGAAACACGTTATTTCGTTCAATTTCATCGTTTCCTGAATGTTTCGTGAAATAACCAAGATTTAGCGAAGATTTAGCCTAATTTTCATGTTTTGGTAGATATCAAGCAACTTCGAAACACGTTATTTCGTTGAATTTCATCGTTTAATGAATGTATCGTGATATAACCGTGATTTAGCGAAGATTTAGCCTAATTTTCATGTTTCCGTAGATATCAAGCAACTTTCACTGCGAAACACGTTATTTCGTTGAATTTCATCTTTTCATGAATTTTTCGTGAAATAACAATGATTTGGCGGAGATTTAGCCTTATTTTCAACTTTTCGTAGATATCATGCTACTTTCACTTCGAAACACGTTGTTTCGTTGAATTTCATCGTTTCATGATTGTTTCGTGAAATAACCATGATTTAGCGAAGATTTAGCTTAATTTTCATGTTTTCATTAATATCCAGCTCTCTTCACTGCAAAACACGTTATTTCGTTGAATTTCATCGTTCTATGAATGTTTCGTGAAATAACCATGATTTAGCAGAGATTTAGCTTAAATTTGGTGTTTTCTGAGTTTTCTAGCTACTTTCACTGCGCAACACGTTAGTTCGTTGAATTTCATTTTTTCATGAATGTTTCGTGAAATAACCATGATTTAGCGGAGATTTAGCATAATTTTGATTTTTTCTGAGATTTCTAGCAACTTTCACTGCGAAACACGTTACTTCGTTGAATTTCATCTTTACATGAATATTTCGTGAAATGACAATGATTTGGCGGAGATTTAGCCTAATTTTCAACTCTTCGTAGATATCATGCTACTTTCACTGTGAAACACGGTATTTTGCTGAATTTCATGTTTCATGTATGTTTCGTGATATAACCATGATTTAGCGAAGATTTAGCCTAATTTTCATGTTTTCGTAGATATCAAGCAACTTCGAAACACGTTATTTCGTTGAATTTCATCGTTTCATGAATGTTTCGTGAAATAACCAAGATTTAGAGGAGAATCAGAATAATTTCGATGATTTCATGTAGATCTAGCTACGTTCATTGCGAAACGCGTTATTTCGTAGAATTGCATGGTTTCAGGAATGTTTCGTGAAATAACCATGATTTAGCGGAGATTTATCTTAATTTTGATGTTTTCATAGTTATCTAGCTGCTTTCACTGCGAAACACGTTATTTCGTTGAGTTTCATTGTTACATGAAAGTTTCGTGAAATAACCATGATTTAACGGACATATAGCTTAATTTTCATATTTTCGTAGATAGCAAGCTATTTTCACTGCGAAACACGTTATTTCGTTGAATTTCATTGTTTCATGAATGTTTCGTGAAATAACCTTGATTTAGCGAAGATTTAGCCTAATTTTCATGTTTTGGTAGATATCAAGCAACTTCGAAACACGTTATTTCGTTGAATTTCATCGTTTCATGAATGTATCGTGATATAACCGTGATTTAGCGAAGATTTAGCCTAATTTTCATGTTTTCGTAGATATCAATCAACTTTTACAGCGAAACACGTTATTTCGTTGAATTTCATTGTTAAATGAAAGTTTCGTGAAATAACGATGATTTAACGGAGATTTAGCTTAAATTTGATGTTTTCAAAGATATCAATCTACTTTCACCGCGAAACACGTTATTTCGTTGAATTTCATCGTTTCATGAATGTTTCGTGAAATAACGTTGATTTAGCGGAGATTTAGCGTAATATTGATGGTTTCATAGGAATCAAGCTACTTTCACTGTGAAACACGCTATTTCGTTGAATTTCATGTTTCATGAATGTCTTGTGAAATAAACATGATTCAGCAAAGATTAAGCATAATTTTCATGTTTTCAAAGATATCTAGCTGTATTCACTGCAAAACACGTTATTTCATTGTATTTCATCGTTCTATGGATGTTTCGTGAAATAATCATGATTTAGCAGAGATTTAGCTTATATTAGGTGTTTTCTGAGTTTTCTAGCTACTTTCACTGCGCAACACGTTATTTCGTTGAATTTCATTTTTTCATGAATGTTTCGTGAATTAACCATGATTTAGCGGAGATTTAGCTTAATTTTGATGTTTTCTGAGATATCTAGCAACTTTCACTGCGAAACACGTTATTTCGTTGAATTTCTTCTTTTCATGAATGTTTCGTGAAATGGCAATCATTTGGTGGAGATTTAGAATAATTTTCAAATTCTGTAGATGTCAAGCTACTTTCATTGCGAAACACGTTGTTTCGTTGAATTTCATCGTATCATGAATGTTTCGTGAAATAACCATGATTTAGCGGAGATTTAGCTTAATTTTGATGTTTTCTGAGATTTCTAGCAACTTTCACTGCGAAACACGTTATTTCGTTGAATTTCATCGTTTCATGAATGTTTCGTGAAATAACCATGATTTACCGAAGATTTAGCTTAATTTTCATGTTTTCGTAGATATCAAGCTACTTTCACCGCGAAACTCGTTATTTCGTTGAATTTCATCGTTTCATGAATGTTTCGTGAAATATCATTTATTTATCGGAGATATACCTTAATATTGATGGTTTCATAGGAATCAAGCTACATTCACTGCGAAACACGTTATTTCGTTGAATTTCATGTTTCATGAATGTTTCGTGAAATAACCAAGGTTTAGCGAAGATTTAGCTTAATATTCATGTTTTCATAGATATCTAGCTGTATTCACTGCATAACACGTTATTTCGTTGAATTTCATCGTTTCATGAATGTTTCGTGAAATAACCATGATTTACCGAAGATTTAGCTTAATTTTCATGTTTTCTGAGATATCTAGCAACTTTCACTGCGAAACACGTTATTTCGTTGAGTTTCATCGTTTCATGAATGTTTCGTGAAATAACCTTGATTTTTGCGAAGCTTTAGCTTAATTTTCGTTTTTCGTAGATATAAAGCTACTTTCACTGCGAACACGTTATTTCGATGAATTTCATCGTTTCATTAATGTTTCGTGAAATAACGATGATTTAGCGAAGATTTAGCTTAATTTTCATGTTTTCGTTGATATCAAGAAACTTTCACTGCGAAACACGCTGTATCTTTGAATTTCATCGTTTCATGAATGTTTCGCGATATAACCATGATTTAGCGGAGATTTAGCTTAATTTTGATGTTTTCAGCGATTTCTAGCTTCTTTCACCGTGAAACATGTTGTTTTGTTTAATTTTATCGTTTCTTGAATGATTCGTGAAATAACTATGATTTAGCGGAGATTTAGCTTTATTTTGCTGTTTTCAAATGTATCAAGCTACTTTCACTGCGAAACGCGTTATTTCGTTGAATTTCATCGTTTCATGAATGTTTCGTGAAATAACCATGATTTAGCGAAGATTTATCTTAACCTTCATGTTTTCGTAGATATCAAGCTGCTTTCACTGCGAAACATGTTATGTCGTTGAATTTCATTGTTTCATGAATGTTTCGTGAAATAACCACCAGTTAGCGAAGATTTAGCTTAATTTTCATGTATTGGAAGATATCAAGCTACTTGAACTGCGAAACACGTTATTTCGTTTAATTTCATTGTTTCATGAACGTTTCGTGAAATAACCATGATTTCGCGATGTTTTAGCATAATTTTGAGGTTTTCATAGATACCAATCTACTTTCACCGCGAAACACGTAATTTCGTTGAATTTCATCGTTTCATGATTGTTTCGTGAAATAACGATGATTTAGCGGAGATTTAGTTTAACATTGATGTTTTCATAGATATCAAACTACTTTCATTGCGAAACTCGTTATTTCGTTGAATTTCATGTATCATGACTGATTCGAAAAATTAACATGACTTGGCGAAGATTTAGCTTAATTTTCATGTTTTCGCAGTTATCAAGCTATTTTCACTGCGAAACACGTTATTTCGTAGAATTCATCGTATCATGAATGTTTCCTGAAATACCCAAGATTTAGTGGAGATTCAGAATAATTTCGATGTTTTCATGGACATCTAGCTACTTTCATTGCGAAACGCGTTATTACGTGGAATTTCATGGTTTCATGAATGTTTCGTGAAATGACCATGATTTAGCGGAGATTTTGCTTAATATTGATGTTTTCATAGATATCAAGCTACATTCACTGCGTATTATGTTATTTCGTTGAATTTCATGTATCATGACTGATTCGAAAAATTAACATGACTTGGCGAAGATTTAGCTTAATTTTCATGTTTTCGCAGTTATCAAGCTATTTTCACTGCGAAACATGTTATATCGTTGAATTTCATCATTTCATGAATGTTTGGCGTAATAACCATGATTTAGCGAAAATTTAGCTTAATTATCATGTTTTGATAGATATCAAGCTACTTTCACTGCGATAAACGTTATTTCGTTGAATTTCATCGTTTCATGAATGTTTCGTGAAATAACCAAGTTTTGGCGAAGATTTAGCTTAAATTTGATGTATTCGTAGATATCAAGCTACTTTCACTGCCATACACATTATTTTGTTGAATTACATCGTTTCATGAATGTTTCGTGAAATAACTATGTTTTAGCGAAGATTTAGCTTAAATTTGATGTTTTCGTAGATATCAAGCTACTTTCACTGCGATAAACGTTATTTCGCTGAATTTCATCGTTTCATGAATGTTTTGTGAAATAACCATGTTTCAGCGAGGATTTAGCTGAATTTTGATGTTTTAATGGATAACTAGCTACATCCACTGCGAATCACGTTATTTAGTAGAATTTCATCGTTTCATGAATGTTTCGTGAAATAACCATGATTTAGCGAAGATTTAGCTTAATTTTAATGTTTTAATGGATAACTAGCTTCTTTCCCTGCGAAACACGTTATTTAGTTCAATTTCATCGTTTCATGAATGTTTCGTGAAATAACCATGATTGAGCGAAGATTTAGCTTAATTTTCATTTTTTCGCAGATATCAAGCTACTTTCACTGCGATAAACGTTATTTCGTTGAATTTCATCGTTTCATGTATGTTTCGTGAAATAACCAAGATTTAGAGGAGATTCAGATTAATTTCAATGTTTTCATGGATATCTAGCTACTTTCATTGCGAAACGCGTTATTACGTTGAATTTCATGGTTTCATGAATGTTTCGTGAAATGACCATGATTTAGCCGAGATTTTGCTTAATTTTGATGTTTTCAGCGATTTCTAGCTACTTTCACTACGAAACACGTTATTTCGTTGAATTTCATCGTTTCATGAATGTTTCGTGAATTAACTATTATTTAGCGGAGATATAACTTAAAATTGATGGTTTCATAGATATCAAGCTACTTCCACTACGAAACACGTTATTTCGTTGAATTACATTGTTTCATGAATGTTTCGTGAAATAACCATGATTTAGCGAAGATTTAGCTTAATTTTCATGTTTTGTTAGGTATCAAGCTACTTTCACTGCGAAACATGTTATTTCGTTGAATTTCATCATTTCATGAATGTTTGGCGTAATAACCATGATTTAGCGAAAATTTTGCTTAATTTTCATGTTTTGATAGATATCAAGCTACTTTCACTGCGAAACGCGTTATTTCTTTGAATTTAGTGGTTTCATGAATGTTTCGTGAAATAACCATGATTTAGCGAAGATTTAGCTTAATTTAGATGTTTTCGTAGATATCAAGCTACTTTCACTGCGAAACACGTTATTTCGTTGAATTTCATCGTTTCATGAATGTTTCGTGAAATAACCAAGTTTTCGAGAACGTTTAGCTTAAATTTGATGTTTTCGTAGAAATCAAGCTACTTTCAGTGCCATACACATTATATTGTTGAATTACATCGTTTCATGAATGTTTCGTGAAATAACCATGTTTTAGCGAAGATTTAGCTTAATTTTGATGTTTTCATAGATATCAAGCTCCTTTCACTGCGAAACACGTTATTTCGATGAATTTCATCGTTTCATGAATGTTTCGTGAAATAACCGTGATTTAGCGAAGATTTAGCATAATTTTAATGTTTTAATGGATAACTAGCTACTTCCACTGCGAATCACGTTATTTAGTTGAATTTCATCATATCATGAATGTTTCGTGAAATAACCATGATTTAGCGAAGTTTTAGCTTAATTTTGATTTTTTCATAGATATCAATCTACTTTCACCGCGAAACATGTTATTTCGATGAATTTCATCGTTTCATTAATTTTTCGTGAAATAACCATGATTTAGCGAAGATTTATCTTAATTTTGATGTTTTAATGGGTAACAAGCTACATTCACTGCGAAACACGTTATTTAGATGAATTTCGTCGTTTCATGACTGTTTCGTGAAATAACGATGATTTAGCGGAGATTTAGCTAAATATTGATGTTTTCATAGATATCAAGCTACCTTCACTGCGTACCATGTTATTTCGTGAAATGTCATGTTTCATGAATGATTCGTGAAATAAACATGATTTAGCGAAGATTTAGCTTAATTTTCATGTTTTCGCAGATGTCAAGTTATTTTCACTGCGAAACACGTTATTTCGTTGAATTCATCGTTTCATGAATGTTTCCTGAAATAACCAAGATTTAGAGGAGATTCAGATTAATTTCGATGTTTTCATGGATATCTAGCTACTTTCATTGCGAAACGCGTTATTAAGTTGAATTTCATGGTTTCATGAATGTTTCGAATGATCATGATTTAGCGGAGATTTAGCTTAATTTTGATGTTTTCTGCGATTTCTAGCTACTTTCACTGCGAAACACGTTATTTCGTTGAATTTCCTCGTTTCATGAATGTTTCGTGATTTAACGATTATTTAGCGGAGATTTAGCTTAAAATTGATGGTTTCATAGATATCAAGCCACTTTCAATGCCATACACGTTATTTCGTTGAATTCCATCGTATCATGAAAGTTTAGTGAAATAACCATGTTTTAGAGAAGATTTCGCTTAATTATGATGTTTTCATAGATATCAATCTACGTTCACTGCGATACACGTTATTTCGATGAATTTCATCATTTCATGAATGTTTCGTGAAATAACCATGATTTAGTGAAGATTTAGCTTAATTTTGATGTTTTAATGGATAACTAACTACATCCACTGCGAATCACGTTATTTAGTAGAATTTCATCGTTTCATGAATGTTTCGTGAAATAACCATGATTTAGCGAAGTTTTACCTTATTTTTGATGTTTTCGTAGATATCAATCTACTTCCACCGCGAAACACGTTTTTTCGTTGAATTTCATCGTTTCATGAATGTTTTGCGAAATAACCATGATTTAGCGAAGATTCAGATTAATATCGATGTTTTCATAGATATCTAGCTACTTACACTGCGAAACGCGTTATTTCGTTGAAATTAGTGGTTTCATGAATGTTACGTGAAATAACCATAATTTATCGAAGATTTAGCTAAATTTTGATGTTTTGGTAAATATCAAGCTACTTTCACTGCGATAAACGTTATTTCGTTGAAATTCATCGTTTCATGAATGTTTCGTGAAATAACCAATTTTTGGCAAAGATTTAGCTTAACTTTGATGTTTTCTTAGATATCAAGCTACTTTCACTGCCATACACGTTATTTCGTTGAATTTCATCGTTTCATGAATGTTTCGTGAAATAACCGTGATTTAGCGAAGATTTATCTTAATTTTGATGTTTTAATGGATAACTAGCTACTTTCACTGCGATACACGTTATTTAGTTGAATATCATGGTTTCATGAATGTTTCGTGAAATGACCATGATTTAGCGGAGATTTAGCTTAATTTTGATGTTTTCTGCGATTTCTAGCTAATTTAACTGCGAATCAAGTTTATTCGTTCGATTTCATCGTTTCATGTATGTTTAGTGAAATTACCATGATTTAGCGAAGATATAGCTTAGTCTTGATGTTTTCAGCGATATCAATATACTTTCACCACGAAACACGTTATTTGGTTGGATTTCATCGTTTCATGAATGTTACGTGAAATAACTATGTTTTAGAGATGATTTTGCTTAATTTTGATGTTTTCATAGATATCAATGTACTTTCACCGCGAAACACGTAATTTCGTTGAATTTCATCGTTTCATGAATGTTTCGTGAAATAACGATGATTTAGCGGAGATTTAGTTTAATATTGATGTTTTCATAGATATCAAACTACTTTCACTGCGAAACTCGTTATTTCGTTGAATTTCATGTATCTTGAATGATTCGAGAAATTACCGTGACTTAGCGAAGATTTAGCTTAATTTTCATGTTTTCGCAGTTATCAAGCTATTTTCACTGCAAAACACGTTATTTCGTTGAATTACATGGTTTCATGAATGTTTCGTGAAATAACCATGATTTAGAGGAGATTTAACTTAATTTTGATGTTTTCTGCTATTTCTAGCTACTTTCACTGCCAATCGCGTTATTTCGTTGAAATTCATGGTTTCAGGAATGGTTCGTGGAATAACCATGATTAAGCGAAGATTTAGCTTAATTTTGATGTTTTCGTAGTTATCGAGCTACTTTCACTGCGATACCCGTTATTTTGTTGAATTTCATCGTTTCATGAATGTTTCGTGAAATAACCATGATTTAGCGAAGATTTAGATTAATTTGGATGTTTTCATAGATATCAAGCTACTTTAACTGTGAAACATGTTGTTTCGTTGAATTTCATCGTTTCATGAATGTTTCGTGAAATTACCATGATTTAGAGAAGATTTAACTTAATTTTGATGTTTTAATGGATAACTAGATACTTTCACAGCGAAACACGATATTTCGTCGAATTTCATCGTTTCATGACTGTTTCGTGAAATAACCATGATTTAACGAAGATTTAGATAAATTTTGATGTTTTCATAGATATCAAGCTACTTTAACTGCGAAACATGTTATTTCTTTGAATTTCATCGTTTCATGAATACTACGTGAAATAACCATGTTTTAGCGAAAATTCAGCTTAATTACGATGTTTTCATAGATATCAAGCTACTTTCACTGCGAAACACGTTATTTCGATGAATTTCTTCGATTCACGAATGTTTCGTGAACTAACCATGATTTAGCGAAGAATTAGTTTAATTTTGATGTTTTAATGAATAACTAGCGACTTTCAATGCGAAACACGTTATTTAGTTGAATTTCATCGTTTGATGAATGTTTCGTGAAATAACCATGATTTAGCGAAGATTCCGATTAATCTCGATGTTTTCATAGATATCTAGCTACTTTCACTGCGAAACGCGTTATTTCGTTGAAATTAGTGGTTTCATGAATGTTACGTGAAATAACCATAATTTAGCGAAGATTTAGCTAAATTTTGATGTTTTCGTAAATATCAAGCTGCTTTCACTGCGATAAACGTTATTTCGTTGAATTTCATTGTTTCATGAATGTTTCGTGAAATAACCAATTTTTGGCAAAGATTTAGCTTAACTTTGATGTTTTCGTAGATATCAGGCTACTTTCACTGCCATACACGTTATTTCGTTGAATTTCATCGTTTCATATAAGTTTCGTGAAATAACCATGATTTAGCGAAGATTTAGCTTAATTTTGATATTTTAATGGATAACTAGCTACTTCCACTGCGAATCACGTTATTTAGTTGTATTTCATCGTTTCATGAATGTTTCGTGAAATAACCATGATTTAGCGAAGTTTTAGCTTAATTTTGATTTTTTCATAGATATCAATCTACTTTCACCGCGAACACGTTAATTCGTTGAATTTCATCTTTTCACGAATGTTTCGTTAAATAACGATGATTTAGCGGAGATTTAGCTCAATGTTGATGGTTTCCTAGATATCAATATACTTTCCCAGCGATACACGTTGATTCGTTGAATTTCATCGTTTCATGTATGTTTTTTGAAATAACCATGATTTAGCGAAGATTTAGCTTAATTTTCATGTTTTCGCAGATATCAAGCTACTTTGACTGCGATAAACGTTATTTCGTTGAATTTCATCGTTTCATGAATGTTTCGTGAAATAACCGTGATTTAGCGAAAATTTAGCTTAATTTTGATGTTTTAATGGATAACTAGCTACTATCACTGCGATACTCGTTTTTTTTTTGAATTTCATCGTTTCATGAATGTTTCGTGAAATAACCATGATTGAGCGAAAATTTAGCTTAATTTTCATGTTTTCGCAGATATCAAGCTACTTTCACTGCGATAAAAGTTATTTCGTTGAATTTCATCGTTTCATGAATGTTTCGTGAAATAACCATGATTTAGCGAAGATTTAGCTTAATTTTGATGTTTTAATGGATAACTAGCTACTTTCACTGCAATACACGTTATTTAGTTGAATTTCATGGTGTCATGAATGTTTCGTGAAATGACCATGATTTAGCGGAGATTTAGCTTAATTTTGATGTTTTCTGCGATTTCTAGCTTATTTTACTGCGAATCAAGTTTATTCGTTCGATTTCATCGTTTCATGTATGTTTCGTGAAATTACCATGATTTAGCGAAGATATAGCTTAGTCTTGATGTTTTCATCGATATCAATATACTTTCACCACGAAACACGTTATTTCGTTGAATTTCATCGTTTCATGAATGTTTCGTGAATTAACGATTATTTAGCGGAGATTTAGCTTATAATTGATGATTTCATAGATATCAAGCTACTTTCACTGCGAAACACGTTGTTTCGTTAAATTTCACTGTTTCATGTATTTTTCGTGAAATAACCATGATTTAGCGGAGATTTAGCTTAATTTTGATGTTTTCGTAGATATCAAGCTACTTTCACTGCCATACACGTTATTTTGTTGAATTTCATCGTTTCATGAATGTTTCGTGAAATAACCAAGTTTTAGCGAAGATTTAGATTAATTTTGATGTTTTCATAGATATCATTCTACTTTCACTGCAAAACACGTTATTTCGAAGAATTTCATCGTTTCATGACTCGTTCGTGAAATAACCATGATTTAGCGAAGATTTAGATTAATTTTGATGTTTTAATGGATAACTAGCTATTTCCACTGCGAAACACGTTTTTTCGATGAATTTCATCGATTCACGAATGTTTCGTGAACTAACCATGATTTAGCGAAGAATTAGCTTAATTTTGATGTTTTAATGAATAACTAGCGACTTTCACTGCGAAACACGTTATTTAGTTGAATTTCATCGTTTGATGAATGTTTCGTGAAATAACCATGTTTTAGCGAATATTTACCTTAATCTTGATGTTTTCGTAGATATCAAGCTGCTTCCACTGCGAAACACGTTATTTCGTTGGATTTCATCGTTTCATGAATGTTACGTGAAATAACTATGTTTTAGCGATGATTTTGCTTAATTTTGATGTTTTCACAGATTTCAACCTACTTTCACCGCGAAACACGTAATTTCGTTGAATTTCATCGTTTCATGAATGTTTCGTGAAATAACGATGATTTAGCGGAGATTTAGTTTAATATTGATGTTTTCATAGATATCAAACTACTTTCACTGCGAAACTCGTTATTTCGTTGAATTTCATGTATCATGAATGATCCGAGAAATTACCATGACTTAGCGAAGATTTAGCTTAATTTTCATGTTTTCGCAGTTATCAAGCTATTTTCACTGCAAAACACGTTATTTCGTTGAATTTCATGGTTTCATGAATGTTTCGTGAAATAACCATGATTTAGAGGAGATTTAGCTTAATTTTGATGTTTTCTGCTATTTCAAGCTACTTTCACTGCCAATCGCGTTATTTCGTTGAAATTCATGGTTTCAGGAATGTTTCGTGGAATAACCATGATTAAGCGAAGATTTAGCTTAATTTTGATGTTTTCGTAGTTATCGAGCTACTTTCACTGCGATACCCGTTATTTCGTTGAATTTCATCGTTTCATGGATGTTTCGTGAAATAACCATGATTTAGAAAAGATTTAGATTAATTTGGATGTTTTCATAGATATCAAGCTACTTTAACTGTGAAACATGTTGTTTCGTTGAATTTCATCGTTTCATGAATGTTTCGTGAAATAACCATGATTTAGAGAAGATTTAACTTAATTTTTATGTTTTAGTGGATAACTAGATACTTTCACAGCGAAACACGATATTTCGTCGAATTTCATCGTTTCATGACTGTTTCGTGAAATAACCATGATTTAACGAAGATTTAGATTAATTTTGATGTTTTCATAGATATCAAGCTACTTTAACTGCGAAACATGTTATTTCTTAGAATTTCATCGTTTCATGAATACTACGTGAAATAACCATGTTTTAGCGAAAATTCAGCTTAATTATGATGTTTTCATAGATATCTATCTACTTTCACTGCGAAACACGTTATTTAGTTGAATTTCATCGTTTGATGAATGTTTCGTGAAATAACCATGTTTTAGCGAATATTTACCTTAATCTTGATGTTTTCGTAGATATCAAGCTGCTTCCACTGCGAAACACTTTATTTCGTTGGATTTCATCGTTTCATGAATGTTACGTGAAATAACTATGTTTTAGCGATGATTTTGCTTAATTTTGATGTTTTCATAGATATCAATCTACTTTCACCGCGAAACACGTAATTTCGTTGAATTTCATCGTTTCATGAATGTTTCGTGAAATAACCTTGATTTAGCGAAGATTCCGATTAATCTCGATGTTTTCATAGATATCTAGCTACTTTCACTGCGAAACGCGTTATTTCGTTGAAATTAGTGGTTTCATGAATGTTACGTGAAATAACCATAATTTAGCGAAGATTTAGCTAAATTTTGATGTTTTCGTAAATATCAAACTACTTTCACTGCGATAAACGTTATTTCGTTGAATTTCATTGTTTCATGAATGTTTCGTGAAATAACCAATGTTTGGCAAAGATTTAGCTTAACTTTGATGTTTTCGTAGATATCAGGCTACTTTCACTGCCATACAGGTTATTTCGTTGAATTTCATCGTTTCATATAAGTTTCGTGAAATAACCATGATTTAGCGAAGATTTAGCTTAATGTTGATATTTTAATGGATAACTAGCTACTTCCACTGCGAATCACGTTATTTAGTTGTATTTCATCGTTTCATGAATGTTTCGTGAAATAACCATGATTTAGCGAAGTTTTAGCTTAATTTTGATTTTTTCATAGATGTCAATCTACTTTCACCGCGAACACGTTAATTCGTTGAATTTCATCTTTTCACGAATGTTTCGTTAAATAACGATGATTTAGCGGAGATTTAGCTCAATATTGATGGTTTCCTAGATATCAAGATACTTCCCCAGCGATACGTTGATTCGTTGAATTTCATCGTTTCATGTATGTTTTTTGAAATAACCATGATTTAGCGAAGATTTAGCTTAATTTTCATGTTTTCGCAGATATCAAGCTACTTTGACTGCGATAAACGTTATTTCGTTGAATTTCATCGTTTCATGAATGTTTCGTGAAATAACCGTGATTTAGCGAAGATTTAGCTTAATTTTGATGTTTTAATGGATAACTAGCTACTTTCACTGCGATACACGTTTTTTTTTTGAATTTCATCGTTTGATGAATGTTTCGTGAAATAACCATGTTTTAGCGAATATTTACCTTAATCTTGATGTTTTCGTAGATATCAAGCTGCTTCCACTGCGAAACACGTTATTTCGTTGGATTTCATCGTTTCATGAATGTTACGTGAAATAACTATGTTTTAGCGATGATTTTGCTTAATTTTGATGTTTTCATAGATTTCAATCTACTTTCACCGCGAAACACGTAATTTCGTTGAATTTCATCGTTTCATGAATGTTTCGTGAAATAACGATGATTTAGCGGATATTTAGTTTAATATTGATGTTTTCATAGATATCAAACTACTTTCACTGTGAAACTCGTTATTTCGTTGAATTTCATGTATCATGAATGATTCGAGAAATTACCATGACTTTGCGAAGATTTAGCTTAATTTTCATGTTTTCGCAGTTATCAAGCTATTTTCACTGCAAAACACGTTATTTCGTTGAATTTCATGGTTTCATGAATGTTTCGTGAAATAACCATGATTTAGAGGAGATTTAGCTTAATTTTGATGTTTTCTGCTATTTCAAGCTACTTTCACTGCCAATCGCGTTATTTCGTTGAAATTCATGGTTTCAGGAATGTTTCGTGGAATAACCATGATTAAGCGAAGATTTAGCTTAATTTTGATGTTTTCGTAGTTATCGAGCTACTTTCACTGCGATACCCGTTATTTCGTTGAATTTCATCGTTTCATGGATGTTTCGTGAAATAACCATGATTTAGCGAAGATTTAGATTAATTTGGATGTTTTCATAGATATCAAGCTACTTTAACTGTGAAACATGTGGTTTCGTTGAATTTCATCGTTTCATGAATGTTTCGTGAAATAACCATGATTTAGAGAAGATTTAACTTAATTTTGATGTTTTAGTGGATAACTAGATACTTTCACAGCGAAACCCGATATTTCGTCGAATTTCATCGTTTCATGACTGTTTCGTGAAATAACCATGATTTAACGAAGATATAGATTAATTTTGATGTTTTCATAGATATCAAGCTACTTTAACTGCGAAACATGTTATTTCCTAGAATTTCATCGTTTCATGAATACTACGTGAAATAACCATGTTTTAGCGAAAATTCAGCTTAATTATGATGTTTTCATAGATATCTATCTACTTTCACTGCGAAACACGTTATTTCGATGAATTTCTTCGATTCACGAATGTTTCGTGAACTAACCATGATTTAGCGGAGAATTAGCTTAATTTTGATGTTTTAATGAATAACTAGCGACTTTCAATGCGAAACACGTTATTTAGTTGAATTTCATCGTTTGATGAATGTTTCGTGAAATAACGATGATTTAGCGGAGATTTAGTTTAATATTGATGTTTTCATAGATATCAAACTACTTTCACTGCGAAACTCGTTATTTCGTTGAATTTCATGTATCATGAATGATTCGAGAAATTACCATGACATAGCGAAGATTTAGCTTAATTTTGATGTTTTCGTAGAATCAAGCTACTTGATGAACACGTTATTTCGTTGAATTTCATCGTTTCATGAATGTTACGTGAAATAACTATGTTTTAGCGATGATTTTGCTTAATTTTGATGTTTTCATCAATTTCAATCTACTTTCACAAAACGCATATTTCGTTGAATTTCATCGTTTCATGAATGTTTCGTGAAATAACCATGATTTAGCGGAGATTTAGTTTAATATTGATGTTTTCATAGATATCAAACTACTTTCACTGCGAAACTCGTTATTTCGTTGAATTTCATGTATCATGAATGATTCGAGAAATTACCATGACATAGCGAAGATTTAGCTTAATTTTCATGTTTTCGCAGTTATCAAGCTATTTTCACTGGAAAACACGTTATTTCGTTGAATTTCATGGTTTCATGAATGTTTCGTGAAATAACCATGATTTAGAGGAGATTTAGCTTAATTTTGATGTTTTCTGCTATTTCTAGCTACTTTCACTGCCAATCGCGTTATTTCGTTGAAATTCATGGTTTCAGGAATGTTTCGTGGAATAACCATGATTAAGCGAAGATTTAGCTTAATTTTGATGATTCGTAGTTATCGAGCTACTTTCACTGCGATACCCGTTATTTCGTTGAATTTCATCGTTTCATGAATGTTTCGTGAAATAACCATGATTTAGCGAAGATTTAGTTTAATTACGATGTTTTCATATATATCAAGCTACTTTCACTGCGAAACACGTTATTTCGATGAATTTCTCCGATTCACGAATGTTTCGTGAACTAACCATGATTTAGCGTAGAATTAGCTTAATTTTGATGTTTTAATGAATAACTAGCGACTTTCAATGCGAAACACGTTATTTAGTTGAATTTCATCGTTTGATGAATGTTTCGTGAAATAACCTTGATTTAGCGAAGATTCCGATTAATCTCGATGTTTTCATAGATATCTAGCTACTTTCACTGCGAAACATGTTGTTTCGTTGAAATTAATGGTTTCATGAATGTTACGTGAAATAACCATAATTTAGCGAAGATTTAGCTAAATTTTGATGTTTTCGTAAATATCAAGCTACTTTCACTGCGATAAACGTTATTTCGTTGAATTTCATCGTTTCATGAATGTTTCGTGAAATAACCAATTTTTGGCAAAGATTTAGCTTAACTTTGATGTTTTCGTAGATATCAAGCTACTTTCACTGCCATACAACTTATTTCGTTGAATTTCATCGTTTCATATAAGTTTCGTGAAATAACCATGATTTAGCGAAGATTTAGCTTAATTTTGATATTTTAATGGATAACTAGCTACTTCCACTGCGAATCACGTTATTTAGTTGTATTTCATCATTTCATGAATGTTTCGTGAAATAACCATGATTTAGCGAAGTTTTAGCTTAATTTTGATTTTTTCATAGATATCAATCTACTTTCACCGCGAACACGTTAATTCGTTGAATTTCATCTTTTCACGAATGTTTCGTTAAATAACGATGATTTAGCGGAGATTTAGCTCAATATTGATGGTTTCCTAGATATCAAGATACTTTCCCAGCGATACGTTGATTCGTTGAATTTCATCGTTTCATGTATGTTTTTTGAAATAACCATGATTTAGCGAAGATTTAGCTTAATTTTCATGTTTTCGCAGATATCAAGCTACTTTGACTGCGATAAACGTTATTTCGTTGAATTTCATCGTTTCATGAATGTTTCGTGAAATAACCGTGATTTAGCGAAGATTTAGCTTAATTTTGATGTTTTAATGGATAACTAGCTACTTTCACTGCGAAACACGTTATTTTTTTGAATTTCATCGTTTCATGAATGTTTCGTGAAATAACCATGATTTAGAGGAGATTTAGCTTAATTTTGATGTTTTCTGCTATTTCATAGCTACTTTCACTGCCAATCGCGTTATTTCGTTGAAATTCATGGTTTCAGGAATGTTTCGTGGAATAACCATGATTAAGCGAAGATTTAGCTTAATTTTGATGTTTTCGTAGTTATCGAGCTACTTTCACTGCGATACCCGTTATTTCGTTGAATTTCATCGTTTCATGGATGTTTCGTGAAATAACCATGATTTAGAAAAGATTTAGATTAATTTGGATGTTTTCATAGATATCAAGCTACTTTAACTGTGAAACATGTTGTTTCGTTGAATTTCATCGTTTCATGAATGTTTCGTGAAATAACCATGATTTAGAGAAGATTTAACTTAATTTTTATGTTTTAGTGGATAACTAGATACTTTCACAGCGAAACACGATATTTCGTCGAATTTCATCGTTTCATGACTGTTTCGTGAAATAACCATGATTTAACGAAGATTTAGATTAATTTTGATGTTTTCATAGATATCAAGCTACTTTAACTGCGAAACATGTTATTTCTTAGAATTTCATCGTTTCATGAATACTACGTGAAATAACCATGTTTTAGCGAAAATTCAGCTTAATTATGATGTTTTCATAGATATCTATCTACTTTCACTGCGAAACACGTTATTTCGATGAATTACTTCGATTCCCGAATGTTTCGTGAACTAACCATGATTTAGCGAAGAATTAGCTTAATTTTGATGTTTTAATGAATAACTAGCGACTTTCAATGCGAAACACGTTATTTAGTTGAATTTCATCGTTTGATGAATGTTTCGTGAAATAACCATGTTTTAGCGGAGATTTAGCTTAATATTGATGGTTTCATAGATATCAAGCTACTTTCACTGCGAAACACGTTGTTTCGTGAATTTCACTGTTTCTTGTATGATTCGTGAATTAACCATGATTTAGCGAAGATTTAGCTTAATTTGATGTTCTCGTAGATATCAAGCTACTTTCACCGCGATACGCGTTATTTCGTTGAATATCATGGTTTCATGAATGTTTTGTGAAATAACCATGTTTTAGCGAAGATTTAGCTTAATTTTGATGTTTTCATAGATATCAAGTTAATTTCACTGCGAAACACGTTATTTCGATGAATTCCATCGTTTCATGAATGTTTCGTAAAATAACCATGATTTAGCGAAGATTTAGCTTAATATTGATGTTTTAATGGATAACTAGCAACTTTCACTGCGATACACGTTATTTCGTTGAATTTCATCGTTTCATGAATGTTTCGTGAAATAACCATGATTTAGCGAAGTTTTATCATAATTCTGATGTTTTCATAGATATCAATCTACTTTCAGCGCGAAACACGTTTTTTCGATGAATATTATCGTTTCATGAATGTTTCTTGAAATAACCATGATTTAGCGAAGATTTAGCTTACTTCTGATGTTTTAATGGATAACTAGCTTGTTCCAATGCGAAACACGTTATTTAATAGAATTTCATCGTTTCATGAATGTTTCGTGAAATAACCATGATTTAGCGGAGATTTAGCTTAATTTTGATGTTTTCTGCAATTTCCAGCTACTTTAACTGCCAATCGCGTTATTTCGTTGAAATTCATGGTTTCAGGAATGTTTCGTGGAATAACCATGATTTAGCGAAGATTTAGCTTAATTTGGATGTTTTCAAAGATATCAAGCTACTTTCACTGCGAAACACGTTATTTCGATGAATTTCATCGTTTCATGATTGTTTCGTGAAATAACCATGATTTACAGAAGTTTTAGCTTAATTTTGATTTTTTCATATATATCAATCTACTTTCACCGTGAAACACGTTATTTCGTTGAATTTCATCGTTTCACGGATGTTTCTTGAAATAACCATGATTTAGCGAAGATTTAACTTAATTTTTATGTTTTCAAAGATATCAAGCTACTTTCACTTCAAAACACGATATTTCGATGAATTACATCGTTTCATGAATGTTTCGTGAAATAACCATGATTTGCGAAGATTTAGCTTAATTTTGATGTTTTAATGGATAACTAGCTATTTCCACAGCGAAAAACTTTATTTAGTTGAATTTCATCGTTTCATGAATGTTTCGTGAAATAACCATGATTTTAGGAAAGTTTTAGTTTAATTTTGATGTTTTCAAAGATATCAATCTACTTTCACCGCGAAACACGTTATTCCGTTGAATTTCATCGTTTCATGAATGTTTCGTGAAATAACGATGATATGACGCAGATTTATCTTTATATTGATGATTTCATAGATATCAAGCTACTTTCACTGCGAAACACGTTGTATCGTTAAATTTCACTGTTTCATGTATTTTTCGTGAAATAACTATGATTTAGCGAAGATTTAGCTTAATTTTGATGTTTTCGTTGATATCAAGCTACTTTCACTGCCATGCACGTTATTTCGTTGATTTTCATCGTTTCATGTATGTTTCGTGAAATAAGCATGTTTTAGCGAAGATTTAGCTTAATTTTGATGTTTTCATATATATCAAGCTACTTTCACTGCGAAACACGTAATTTCGTTGAATATCATCGTTTCATGAATGTTTCGTGGAATAACCATGTTTTAGCGATGATATAGTTTAATTTTGATGCTCTTGGACAGTTGGCTTTTTCCTCGATCACATTATTTCGTCAAATTTGGTACCATTTTCATGAATGTTTCGTGAAATAACCATGTTTCAGCGAAGATTTAGCTTAACTTTGACGTTTTCATAGATATCTAGCTACTTCCACTGCGAATCACGTTATTTCGATGAATTTCATCGTTTCATGAATGTTTCGTGAAATAAACATGATTTAGCGAAGATTTAGCTTAATTTTCATGTTTTCGCAGATATCAAGGTACTTTCACTGCGTTAAACGTTATTTCGATGAATTTCATCGTTACATGTATGTTTCTCGAAATAACCATGATTTAGCGAAGATATAGCTTAATTTTGATGTTTTAATCGATAACTAGTTACTTTCACTGCGAAACAAGTTATTTCGTCGAATTTCATCGTTTCTTAAATGTTTCGTGAAATAACCATGGTTTACCGAAGATTTAGCTTAATTTTGATGTTTTCATACATATCAAGCTACTTTCACTACGAAACACGTTATTTCATTGAATTTCATCGTTTCATGTATGTTTCGGGAATTCACCATGATTTAGCGAAGAATCAGCTTAATATTAATGTTTTTAGGAATAACTAGCGACTTTCACTGGAAACACGTTATTTAGTTGAATTTCATCATTTCATGAATGTTTCGTGAAATAACCATGTTTAAGCGAAGATTTACATTAATTTTGATGTTTCTTAGATTTCAAGCTACTTTCACTGCGAAACACGTTGTTTCGTTGAACTTCATCGTTTCATGAATGTTTCGCGAAATAACCATGATATAGCGAAAATTTAGTTTAGTTTTGATGTTTTCATAGATATTGTACTACTATCACAGCGAAACACGATATTTCGTTGAATTGCACCGTTTCATGAATGTTTCGTGAAATAACGATGATTTAGCGGAGATTTAGCTTAATATTGATGGTTTCATAGATATCAAGCTACTTTCACTGCGAAACACGTTGTTTCGTGAATATCACTGTTTCATGTATGTTTCGTGAATTAACCATGATTTAGCGAAGATTTAGCTTAATTTGATGTTCTCGTAGATATCAAGCTTCTTTCACCGCGATACGCCTTATTTCGTTGAATATCATGGTTTCATGAATGTTTTGTGAAATAACCATGTTTTAGCGAAGATTTAGCTAAATTTTGATGTTTTCATAGATATCAAGTTAATTTCACTGCGATACACGTTATTTCGATGAATTCCATCGTTTCATGAATGTTTCGTAAAATAACCATGATTTAGCGAAGATTTAGCTTAATATTGATGTTTTAATGGATAACTAGCTACTTTCACTGCGATACACGTTATTTCGTTGAATTTCATCGTTTCATGAATGTTTCGTGAAATAACCATGTTTTAGCGAAGATTTACCTTAATTTTGATGTTTTCATAGATATCATGCTACTTTCACTGCGAAACACGTAATTTCGATGAATTTCATCGTTTCATGAATGTTTCGTAAAATAACCATGATTTAGCGAAGATTTAGCTTAATATTGATGTTTTAATGGATAACTAGCTACTTTCACTGCGATACACGTTATTTCGTTGAATTTCATCGTTTCATGAATGTTTCGTGAAATAACCATGATTTAGCGAAATTTTATCATAATTCTGATGTTTTCATAGATATCAATCTACTTTCAGCGCGAAACACGTTTTTTCGATGAGTATCATCGTTTCATGAATGTTTCTTGAAATAACCATGATTTAGCGAAGATTTAGCTTACTTCTGATCTTTTAATGGATAACTAGCTTCTTCCAATGCGAAACACGTTATTTAATAGAATTTCATCGTTTCATGAATGTTTCGTGAAATAACCATGATTTAGCGGAGATTTAGCTTAATTTTGATGTTTTCTGCAATTTCCAGCTACTTTAACTGCCAATCGCGTTATTTCGTTGAAATTCATGGTTTCAGGAATGATTCGTGGAATAACCATGATTTAGCGAAGATTTAGCTTAATTTTGATGTTTTCACTGATATCAAGCTACTTTCACTGCGAAACACGTTATTTCGATGAATTTCATCGTTTCATGATTGTTTCGTGATATAACCATGATTTACAGAAGTTTTAGCTTAATTTTGATTTTTTCATATATATCAATCTACTTTCACCGTGAAACACGTTATTTCGTTGAATTTCATCGTTTCACGGATGTTTCTTGAAATAACCATGATTTAGCGAAGATTTAGCTTAATTTTTATGTTTTCAAAGATATCAAGCTACTTTCACTTCAAAACACGATATTTCGATGAATTACATCGTTTCATGAATGTTTCGTGAAATAACCATGATTTGCGAAGATTTAGCTTAATTTTGATGTTTTAATGGATAACTAGCTATTTCCACAGCGAAAAACCTTATTTAGTTGAATTTCATCGTTTCATGAATGTTTCGTGAAATAACCATGATTTTAGGAAAGTTTTAGTTTAATTTTGATGTTTTCAAAGATATCAATCTACTTTCACCGCGAAACACGTTATTCCGTTGAATTTCATCGTTTCATGAATGTTTCGTGAAATAACGATGATATAACGCAGATTTATCTTTATATTGATGATTTCATAGATATCAAGCTACTTTCACTGCGAAACACGTTGTATCGTTAAATTTCACTGTTTCATGTATTTTTCGTGAAATAACTATGATTTAGCGAAGATTTAGCTTAATTTTGATGTTTTCGTAGATATCAAGCTACTTTCACTGCCTTGAACGTTATTTCGTTGATTTTCATCGTTTCATGAATGTTTCGTGAAATAAGCATGTTTTAGCGAAGATTTAGCTTAATTTTGATGTTTTCATATATATCAAGCTACTTTCTCTGCGAAACACGTAATTTCGTTGAATATCATCGTTTCATGAATGTTTCGTGGAATAACCATGTTTTAGCGAAGATATAATTTAATTTTGATGTATTACTGGATAACTAGCTACTTCCACTGCGAATCACGTTATTTCGATGAATTTCATCGTTTCATGAATGTTTCGTGAAATAACCATGATTTAGCGAAGATTTAGCTTAATTTTTATGTTTTCGCAGATATCAAGGTTCTTTCACTGCGATAAACGTTATTTCGATGAATTTCATCGTTTCATGTATGTTTCGTGAAATAACCAAGTTTTGGCGAAGATTTAGCTTACCTTTTATGTTTTCGTAGATATCAAGCTACTTTCACTGCCATACACGTTATTTCGTTGAATTTCATCGTTTCATGAATGTTTCGTGAAATAACCATGTTTTAGCGAAGATTTAGCTTAACTTTGACGTTTTCATAGATATCTAGCTACTTCCACTGCGAATCACGTTATTTCGATGAATTTCATCGTTTCATGAATGTTTCGTGAAATAAACATGATTTAGCGAAGATTTAGCTTAATTTTCATGTTTTCGCAGATATCAAGGTACTTTCACTGCGTTAAACGTTATTTCGATGAATTTCATCGTTACATGTATGTTTCGTGAAATAACCATGATTTAGCGAAGATTTAGCTTAATTTTGATGTTTTAATCGATAACTAGCTACTTTCACTGCGAAACAAGTTATTTCGTCGAATTTCATCGTTTCTTGAATGTTTCGTGAAATAACCATGGTTTACCGAAGATTTAGCTTAATTTTGATGTTTTCATAGATATCAAGCTACTTTCACTACGAAACACGTTATTTCATTGAATTTCATCGTTTCATGTATGTTTCGTGAAATAACCAAGTTTTGGCGAAGATTTAGCTTAACTTTTATGTTTTCGTAGATATCAAGCTACTTTCACTGCCATACACGTTATTTCGTTGAATTTCATCGTTTCATGAATGTTTCGTGAAATAACCATGTTTTAACGAAGATTTAGCTTAACTTTGACGTTTTCATAGGTATCTAGTTACTTCCACTGCGAATCACGTTATTTCGATGAATTTCATCGTTTCATGAATGTTTCGTGAAATAACCATGATTTAGAGAAGATTTAGCTTAATTTTCATGTTTTCGCAGATATCAAGGTACTTTCACTGCGTTAAACGTTATTTCGATGAATTTCATCGTTACATGTATGTTTCGTGAAATAACCATGATTTAGCGAAGATTTAGCTTAATTTTGATGTTTTCAAAGATATCAATCTACTTTCACCGCGAAACACGTTATTCCGTTGAATTTCATCGTTTCATGAATGTTTCGTGAAATAATCAGGATTTAGCGGAGATTTAGCTTAATTTTGCTGTTTTCATAGATATCTAGCTATATTCACTGCGAACACGTTATTTCGTTGAATTTCATGGTTTCATGAATGTTTCGTGAAATAACCATGATTTAGCGAAGAATTAGCTTAATTTTGATGTTTTAATGAATAACTAGCGACTTTCAATGGAAACACGTTATTTCGTTGAATTTCATCGTTTCATGAATGTTTCGTGAAATAACCATGTTTAGCAAAAATTAATTAATTTTGATGTTTCATAGATTCAAGCTACTTTCACTGCGTGAAACGTTGTTTCGTTGAATTTCATCGTTTCATGAATGTTTCGTGAAATAACCATGATTTAGCAGAGATTTAACTTAATTTTGATGTTTTAATAGATATCTAGCTACTCTCACTGCGAAAGACGTTATTTCGTTGAATTTCATCGTTTCATGTATGTATCGTGAAGTAACCATGATTTAGCGATGATTTAGCTTAATTTTGATGTTTTCGTAGATATCAGGTTACTTTCACTGCGAAACACTTTATTTCATTGAATTTCATCGTTTCATGTATGTATCGTGAAGTAACCATGATTTAGCGATGATTTAGCTTAATTTTGATGTTTTCGTAGATATCAGGTTACTTTCACTGCGAAACACTTTATTTCGTTGAATTTCATCGTTTCATGAATGTTTCGTGAAATAACCATGTTTTAACGAAGATTTAGCTTAACTTTGACGTTTTCATAGGTATCTAGTTACTTCCACTGCGAAACACGTTATTTCGATGAATTTCATCGTTTCATGAATGTTTCGTGAAATAACCATGATTTAGAGAAGATTTAGCTTAATTTTCATGTTTTCGCAGATATCAAGGTACTTTCACTGCGTTAAACGTTATTTCGATGAATTTCATCGTTACATGTATGTTTCGTGAAATAACCATGATTTAGCGAAGATTTAGCTTAATTTTGATGTTTTCAAAGATATCAATCTACTTTCACCGCGAAACACGTTATTCCGTTGAATTTCATCGTTTCATGAATGTTTCGTGAAATAACCATGATTTAGCGGAGATTTAGCTTAATTTTGCTGTTTTCATAGATATCTAGCTATATTCACTGCAAAACACGTTATTTCGTTGAATTTCATGGTTTCATGAATGTTTCGTGAAATATCCATGATTTAGCGAAGAATTAGCTTAATTTTTATGTTTTAATGAATAACTAGCGACTTTCAATGCGAAACACGTTATTTCGTTGAATTTCATCGTTTCATGAATGTTTCGTGAAATAACCATGATTCAGCGAAGATTTAGATTAATTTGGATGTTTTCATAGATATCAAGCTACTTTAACTGTGAAACATGTTGTTTCGATGAATTTCATCGTTTCATGAATGTTTCTTGAAATAGCAATGATTTAGCGAAGATTTAGCTTAATTTTGATGTTTTAATGGATAACTAGGTTCTTCCACTGCGAAACACGTTATTTAATTGAATTTCATCGTTTCATGAATGTTTCATGAAATAACCATGATTTAGCGAAGAATTAGCTTAATTTTGATGTTTTCATAGATATCGTCCTACTTTCACAGCGAAACAAGATATTTCGTTGAATTTCATCGTTACATGAATGTTTCGTGAAATAACGTTGGTTTATCGGAGATTTAGCTTAATATTGATGGTTTCATAGATATCAAGCTACTTTCACTGCGAAACACGTTGTTTCGTCAATTTCACTGTTTCATGTATGATTCGTGAAATAACCATGATTTAGCGAAGATTTAGCTTAATTTTGATGTTTTCGTAGATATCAATCTGCTGTCATTGCGATACACGTTATTTCGTAGAGTTTCATCGTTTCATGAATGTTTCGTGAAATAACCATGATTTAGCGGAGATTTAGCTTAATTTTGCTGTTTTCATTGATATCTAGCTATATTCACTGCAAAACACGTTATTTCGTTGAATTTCATGGTTTCATGAATGTTTCGTGAAATAACCATGATTTACCGGAGATTTAGCTTAATTTTGATGTTTTCTGCTATTTCTAGCCACTTTCACTGCCAATCGCGTTATTTCGTTGAAATTCATGGCTTCAGGAATGTTTCGTGGAATAACCATGATTTAGCGGAGATTTAGCTTAATTTTGATGTTTTCGTAGTTATCGAGCTACTTTCACTGCGATACCCTTTATTTCGTTGAATTTCATCGTTTCATGAATGTTTCGTGAAATAACCATGATTAAGCGAAGATTTAGCTTAATTTTGATGTTTTCATAGATATCAAGCTACTTTCACTGCGAAACACGTTATTTCGATGCATTTCATCGATTCACGAATGTTTCGTGAACTAACCATGTTTTAGCGAAAAATTAGTTTAATTTTGATGTTTTAATGGATAACTAGCGGCTTGCACTGTGAAACACGTTATTTAGTTGAATTTCATCATTCATGATTGTTTCGTGAAATAACCATTTTCATAGATATCAAGTTAATTTCACTGCGAAACACGTTATTTCGATGAATTCCATCGTATCATGAATGTTTCGTAAAATAACCATGATTTAGCGAAGATTTAGCTTAATATTGATGTTTTAATGGATAACTAGCTACTTTCACTGCGATACACGTTATTTCGTTGAATTTCATCGTTTCATGAATGTTTCGTGAAATAACCATGATTTGCGAAGATTTAGCTTAATTTTGATGTTTTAATGGATAACTAGCTATTTCCACAGCGAAAAACTTTATTTAGTTGAATTTCATCGTTTCATGAATGTTTCGTGAAATAACCATGATTTTAGGAAAGTTTTAGCTTAATTTTGATGTTTTCAAAGATATCTTTCTACTTTCGCCGCGAAACACGTTATTCAGTTGAATATCATCGTTTCATGAATGTTTCGTGAAATAACGATGATATAACGCAGATTCATCTTTATATTGATGATTTCATAGATATCAAGCTACTTTCACTGCGAAACACGTTGTATCGTTAAATTTCACTGTTTCATGTATTTTTCGTGAAATAACTATGATTTAGCGAAGATTTAGCTTAATTTTGATGTTTTCGTAGATATCAAGCTACTTTCACTGCCATGCACGTTATTTCGTTGATTTTCATCGTTTCATGTATGTTTCGTGAAATAAGCATGTTTTAGCGAAGATTTAGATTAATTTTGATGTTTTCATATATATCAAGCCACTTTCACTGCGAAACACGTAATTTCGTTGAATATCATCGTTTCATGAATGTTTCGTGAAATAACCATGTTTTAGCGAAGATTTAGTTTAATTTTGATGTGTTACTGGATAACTAGCTACTTCCACTGCAAATCACGTTATTTCGATGAATTTCATCGTTTCATGAATGTTTCGTGAAATAACCATGATTTAGCGAAGATTTAGCTTAATTTTCATGTTTTCGCAGATATCAAGGTACTTTCACTGCGATAAACGTTATTTCGATGAATTTCATCGTTTCATGTATGTTTCGTGAAATAACCAAGTTTTGGCGAAGATTTAGCTTAACTTTTACGTTTTCGTAGATATCAAGCAACTTTCACTGCCATACACGTTATTTCGTTGAATTTCATCGTTTCACGAATGTTTCGTGAAATAACCATGTTTTAGCGAAAATTTAGCTTAACTTTGACGTTTTCACAGATATCTAGCTACTTCCACTGCGAATCACGTTATTTCGATGAATTTCATCGTTTCATGGATGTTTCGTGAAATAACCATGATTTAGCGAAGATTTAGCTTAATTTTCATGTTTTCGCAGATATCAAGGTACTTTCACTGCGTTAAACGTTATTTCGATGAATTTCATCGTTACATGTATGTTTCGTGAAATAACCATGATTTAGCGAAGATTTAGCTTAATTTTGATGTTTTAATCGATAACTAGCTACTTTCACTGCGAAACAAGTTATTTCGTCGAATTTCATCGTTTCATGAATGTTTCGTGAAATAACCATGGTTTACCGAAGATTTAGCTTAATTTTGATGTTTTCATAGATATCAAGCTACTTTCACTACGAAACACGTTATTTCATTAATTTCATCGTTTCATGTATGTTTCCTGAATTAACCATGATTTAGCGAAAATTTAGCTTAATTTTCATGTTTTCGTAGATATCAATCTACTTTCACTTCGAAACACGTTATTTCGATGAATTTCATTGTTTCATGATTGTTTCGTGAAATAACCATGATTTACAGAAGTTTTAGCTTAATTTTGATTTTTTCATATATATCAATCTACTATCACCGTGAAACAAGTTATTTCGTTGAATTTCATCGTTTCACGAATGTTACTTGAAATAACCATGATTTAGCGAAGATTTAGCTTAATTTTTATGTTTTCAAAGATATCAAGCTACTTTCACTTCAAAACACGTTATTTCGATGAATTACATCGTTTCATGAATGTTTCGTGAAATAACCATGATTTGCGAAGATTTAGCTTAATTTTGATGTTTTAATGGATAACCAGCTATTTCCACAGCGAAAAACTTTATTTAGTTGAATTTCATCGTTTCATGAATGTTTCGTGAAATAACCATGATTTTAGGAAAGTTTTAGCTTAATTTTGATGTTTTCAAAGATATCAATCTACTTTCACCGCGAAACACGTTATTCCGTTGAATTTCATCGTTTCATGAATGTTTCGTGAAAAAACCATGTATTAGCGAAGATTTAGTTTAATTTTGATGTATTACTGGATAACTAGCTACTTCCACTGCGAATCACGTTATTTCGATGAATTTCATCGTTTCATGAATGTTTCGTGAAATAACCATGATTTAGCGAAGATTTAGCTTAATTTTTATGTTTTCGCAGATATCAAGGTTCTTTCACTGCGATAAACGTTATTTCGATGAATTTCATCGTTTCATGTATGTTTCGTGAAATAACCAAGTTTTGGCGAAGATTTAGCTTAACTTTTATGTTTTCGTAGATATCAAGCTACTTTCACTGCCATACACGTTATTTCGATGAATTTCATCGTTTCATGAATGTTTCGTGAAATAACCATGTTTTAGCGAAGATTTAGCTTAACTTTGATGTTTTCATAGATATCTAGCTACTTCCCCTGAGAATCACGTTATTTCGATGAATTTCATCGTTTCATGAATGTTTCGTGAAATAACCATGATTTAGCGAAGATTTAGCTTAATTTTCATGTTTTCGCAGATATCAAGGTACTTTCATTGCGATAAACGTTATTTCGATGAATTTCATCGTTTCATGTATGTTTCGTGAAATAACCAAGTTTTGGCGAAGATTTAGCTTAACTTTGATGTTTTCATAGATATCTAGCTACTTCCACTGCGAATCACGTTATTTCGATGAATTTCATCGTTTCATGAATGTTTCGTGAAATAACCATGATTTAGAGAAGATTTAACTTAATTTTGATGTTTTAAGGGATAACTAGATACTGTCACAGCGAAACACGATATTTCGTCGAATTTCATCGTTTCATGACTGTTTCGTGAAATGACCATGATTTAACGAAGATTTAGATTAATTTTGATGTTTTCATAGATATCAAGCTACTTTAACTGCGAAACATGTTATTTCTTTGAATATCATCGTTTCATGAATACTACGTGAAATTACCATGTTTTAGCGAAAATTCAGCTTAATTATGATGTTTTCATAGATATCTATCTACTTTCACTGCGAAACACGTTATATCGATGAATTTCTTCGATTCACGAATGTTTCGTGAAAAAACCATGTATTAGCGAAGATTTAGTTTAATTTTGATGTATTACTGGATAACTAGCTACTTCCACTGCGAATCACGTTATTCCGATGAATTTCATCGTTTCATGAATGTTTCGTGAAATAACCATGATTTAACGAAGATTTAGCTTAATTTTCATGTTTTCGCAGATATCAAGGTACTTTCTCTGCGATAAACGTTATTTCGATGAATTTCATCGTTTCATGTATGTTTCGTGAAATAACCAAGTTTTGGCGAAGATTTAGCTTAATTTTTATGTTTTCAAAGATATCAAGCTACTTTCACTTCAAAACACGTTATTTCGATGAATTACATCGTTTCATGAATGTTTCGTGAAATAACCATGATTTGCGAAGATTTAGCTTAATTTTGATGTTTTAATGGATAGCCAGCTATTTCCACAGCGAAAAACTTTATTTAGTTGAATTTCATCGTTTCATGAATGTTTCGTGAAATAACCATGATTTTAGGAAAGTTTTAGCTTAATTTTGATGTTTTCAAAGATATCAATCTACTTTCACCGCGAAACACGTTATTCCGTTGAATTTCATCGTTTCATGAATGTTTCGTGAAAAAACCATGTATTAGCGAAGATTTAGCTTAATTTTGATGTATTACTGGATAACTAGCTACTTCCACTGCGAATCACGTTATTTCGATGAATTTCATCGTTTCATGAATGTTTCGTGAAATAACCATGATTTAGCGAAGATTTAGCTTAATTTTCATGTTTTCGCAGATATCAAGGTACTTTCACTGCGATAAACGTTATTTCGATGAATTTCATCGTTTCATGTATGTTTCGTGAAATAACCAAGTTTTGGCGAAGATAAAGCTTAACTTTTATGTTTTCGAAGATATCAAGTTACTTTCACTGCCATACACGTTATTTCGTGGAATTTCATCGTTTCATGAGTGTTTCGTGAAATAACAATGTTTTAGCGAAGATTTAGCTTAACTTTGATGTTTTCATAGATATCTAGCTACTTCCACTGCGAATCACGTTATTTCGATGAATTTCATCGTTTCATGAATGTTTCGTGAAATAACCATGATTTAGAGAAGATTTAACTTAATTTTGATGTTTTAATGGATAACTAGATACTTTCACAGCGAAACACGATATTTCGTCGAATTTCATCGTTTCATGACTGTTTCGTGAAATAACCATGTTTTAGCGGAGATTTAGCTTAATATTGATTGTTTCATAGATATCAAGCTACTTTCACTGCGAAACACGTTGTTTCGTGAATTTCACTGTTTCATGAATGTTTCGTGAAACAACCATGATTTAGCGAAGATTTAGCTTAATTTTGATGGTTTCGTAGATATCAAGCTACTTTCACTGCGATACACGTTATTTCGTATAATTTCATCGTTTCATGAATGTTTCGTGAAATAACCATGATTTAGCGGAGATTTAGCTTAATTTTGATGTTTTCATAGATATCAAGCTACTTTCACTGCGAAACACGTTATTTCGATGAATTTCATCGTTTCATGAATGTTTCGTGAAATAACCATTTTTTTTTTTTTTTTTTTTTTTTTTACGTGGAGGAAATCTTCCAAAGACACCCGGTTTTTTCTTCCCTGAGGGAGGGAAGTCGGGTAGTGTCGGATTTCTACCGACTAAAACCTCCACGGTGGCCTCTTTCCTGCCTATTGGGAAGCTCCGGGACCTTTATATACACGCGGTGCTTCCCAGGCATATCGCCTTGCAGCTTCTTCTCGGCGATCTTCGCTTGATTCGTCGCGGTAATTTCTTCTCGCGACAACTGACGGCCACCGCCCGTTGCCGCTTCTATCACGGGGCGACTTCTACGGGATGGATCGGCCCTCACCTGTCCTCCCGTCGACCCCGGGTTTCTCTTCTTTCCTCTTCTTCGTTACCAGTGCGAGCCTGGGTCTCGTTATCCTCCCAGGCTTTTCCTTCACGTCCTGGAGTGTGGCGGCGGCATCTGGAGGGGTGGACTAGCCCCTCGTTGTGGCGATGTCGCCGCGGCGTCCTCAGCTGGGATGAGGAGCGCTTCGGACGCGGCGGCCGAGCGCGGCTCTGGCTAGCCGTCTTGCCTGACGCCTCGGGTTGTTCCTTTCCCGCGCCCGCTCGGCGTTCTCTTTGGCGGTCATTACCTCGTCACAGTAATTCATGACCGCCGAACGCTTGCTGTCGTCTGCTAGCAGCGCCTTGATTATCGCTGCTGGTGACAGATCCTGCCCAATGCTCGATCTGAGGACTCGTCTCCTGTCCTCGAAGGCCGGGCATTCCTCCAGGGTGTGTTGCGCAGAGTCCAACTCCGCGCCGCACTGGTGGCAGACGGCTGTCTGCTCGGCTCCGATCCGCTGCAGATACTCACCGAAGCATCCGTGTCCGGTGAGCATCTGTGTTGTCCGGTACGTGAGTCGTCCCGGTCCTCTTCTCATCCATTCTTCCCAGCTGGGAAGAATTGCTCCAGCGACTCTTCTGCCGCGAGCGCCGTTCTCCTCCAGGTCGTCCTTCCAGTCCTGGATGGCTCGCTGGTGCGCCCGCAGTCTTGCCGCCGCGAGCATCCGTTCCCTGGTTCTCTCGTTGCACCCGCGGAGTTCCCGCGCGCGTTGGAACATGTGCGCCTCCACCTTCGCCAGCCGGTCGAACGGTAACGACCCGGCTAGGGCTAGCGCCGCCTCCTCGGAGATCGTGCGGTATCCGCGCACGATCCGGATCGCCGTCCGTCGCTGGAGTCTCCGCAGCATCCTGGCGTTCGGATGCCGTGCGGTCAGACCTTGCGACCAGACGGGTGCACCGTACAAGGCCATCGACCTTACAACCGAGGTGTAAAGTCTCCGGACCCTGTCCTCCGGCCCGCCGATGTTGGGCAGAATTCTGCCCAGCATGGTAGCCACGCCTTCCACCCTGGGCACCAGGGCGGTGAAGTGCGCCTCGAAGTTCATTCGCTCGTCGAGCGTCACTCCGAGGTACTTCAATGCCCTTCCCACCACGATACGGTCGTCGCCGATCCTTATCCACGACAGCGGCGGACGCCTCGTCCGCGGCAGGCCGTGGAACCAGATGGCCTCCGTTTTTGCCGTCCCGATGTTGAGTCCGAGTCGTCGGATACGACTCGTGACCGCGGCTACGCCCACCTCTGCTAGCCTGGTGGTTCTAGTCCAGTCCCGTCCACCGGCGATCAGCAAGGTGTCGTCAGCGTAGCAAGTTACGCGCACTCCCGGGGGTACGGCCGTTTGAAGCACCGCGTTGTACCCCACGTTCCAGAGTAAGGGTCCGAGCACTGACCCTTGTGGAACTCCGCGATCGATCACTCGTCGCCCGACCGCGCCACCACCGGTGGTGTACTCTACGGCTCTTCCGTCGAGATAGTTGGCGACTATCTGCCGTAGATATTCCGGCACTCGGTGACGTGCGAGGCCCTCTCGGATCCTCGCCCAGGGCAGCGAGTTGAACGCGTTGACTATGTCCAAGGACACCGCCAACGCCACTCCGCCCTGGCTCACCGCTGACCTCGCGTCCGCGATAACGCGCCCGATCGCGTCGATGGTTGACCGTCCTTTTCGGAAGCCGTACTGGCTGTCTTCTAGGTTCGGTCCCGCGCCCGTCGTAAAATAACCATGATTTAGCGAAGATTTAGCTTAATATTGATGTTTTAATGGATAACTAGCTACTTTCACTGCGATACACGTTATTTCGTTGAATTTCATCGTTTCATGAATGTTTCGTGAAGTAACCATGTTTTAGCGAAGATTTACCTTAATTTTGATGCTTTCATGGATATCATGCTACTTTCACTGCGAAACACGTAATTACGATGAATTTCATCGTTTAATGAATGTTTCTTGAAATAACCATGATTTAGCGAAGATTTAGCTTAATTATCTCGTTTTCGTAGATTTCAAGCTACTTTCACTGCGAAACATGTTATTTCGTTGAATTTCATCGTTTCATGAATGTTTCGCGAAATAACCATTATTTAGCGAAAATTTAGCTTAATTTTCATGTTTTCGTAGATATCAATCTACTTTCACTTCGAAACACGTTATTTCGTTGAATTTCATCGTTTCACGAATGTATCTTGAAATAACCATGATTTAGCGAAGATTTAGCTTAATTTTTATGTTTTCAAAGATATCAAGCTACTTTCACTTCAAAACACGTTATTTCGATGAATTACATCGTTTCATGAATGTTTCGTGAAACAATCATGATTTGCGAAGATTTAGCTAAATTTTGATGTTTTAATGGATAACCAGCTATTTCC
>JAUCRC010000071.1:0-90145 GCA_032399595.1 Tetragonula carbonaria
GTGAAATAACCATTATTTAGCGATGATTTAGCTTAATTTTGATATTTTAATGGATAACTAGCTACTTTCACTGCGAAACACGTTATTTCGTAGAATTTCATCGTTTCACGAATGATTCGTGAAATAACCCTGATTTAGCGAAGATTTAGCTTAATCTTCATGTTTTCGTAGATATAAATCCACTTTCACTGCGAAACACGATATTTCGTTGAATTACATGTTTCATGAATGTTTCGTGAAATAACCATGATTTATCGAAGATGTAGCTTAATTTTCATGTTTTCGTAGATATCAAGCTACTTTCACTGCGAAACACGTTATTTCGTTGAATTCCATCGTTTCATGAATGTTTCGTGAAATAACCATGATTTAGCGAAGATTTAGCTTAATTTTGATGTTTTCATAGATATCAAGCTACTTTCACTGCGAAACACGATATTTCGTTGAATTTCATGTTTCATGAATGTTTCGTGAAATAACCCTGATTTACCGAAGATTTAGCTTAATTTTCATGTTTTCGTAGATATCAAGCTACTTTCACTGCGAAACACGTTATTTCGTTGAATTACATGTTTCATGAATGTTTCGTGAAATAACCATGATTTACCGAAGATTTAGCTTAATTTTCAGGTTTTCGTAGATATCAAGCTACTTTCACTGCGAAACACGTTATTTCGTCGAATTTCATCGTTTCATGAATGTTTCGTGAAATAACCATGATTTAGCGAAGATTTAGCTTAACTTTGATGTTTTCATTGATATCAAGCTACTTTCACAGCAAAACACGATATTTCGTTGAATTTCATCGTTTCATGAAAGTTTCGTGAAATAACGGTGATTTACCGAAGATTTAGCTTAATTTTCATGTTTTCGTAGATATCAAGCTACCTTCACTGCGAAACACGTTATTTCGATGAATTTCATCGTTTCATGAATGTTTCGTGAAATAACCATGATTTATCGAAGATTTAGCTTAATTTTCATGTTTTCGTAGATATCAAGCTACTTTCACTGCGAAACACGTTATTTCGATGAATTTCATCGTTTCATGAATGTTTCGAGAAATAACGATGATTTAGCGGAGAATTTGCTTAATATTGATGATTTCATAGAAATCAAGCTACTTTCACTGCGAAACACGTTATTTCGTTGAATTACATGTTTCATGAATGTTTCGTGAAATAACCATGATTTAGCGAAGATATAGCTTAATTTTCATGTTTTCGTAGATATCAAGCTACCTTCACTGCGAAACACGTTATTTGATGAATTTCATCGTTTCATGAATGTTTCGTGAAATAACCATGATTTATCGAAGATTTAGCTTAATTTTCATGTTTTCGTAGATATCAAGCTACTTTCACTGCGAAACACGTTATTTCGATGAATTTCATCGTTTCATGAATGTTTCGAGAAATAACGATGATTTAGCGGAGAATTTGCTTAATATTGATGATTTCATAGAAATCAAGCTACTTTCACTGCGAAACACGTTATTTCGTTGAATTACATGTTTCATGAATGTTTCGTGAAATAACCATGATTTAGCGAAGATATAGCTTAATTTTCATGTTTTCGTAGATATCAAGCTACTTTCACTGCGAAACACGTTATTTCGATTTATTTCATCGTTTCATCAATGTTTCGTGAAATAACCATTATTTAGAGAAGATTTGGCTTAATTTTGATATTTTAATGGATAACTAGGTACTTTCACTGCGAAACACGTTATTTCGCAGAATTTCATCGTTTCATGAATATTTTGTGAAATAACGATGATTTAGCGGAGATTTAGCTTAATATTGAAGGTTTCATAGAAATCAAGCTACTTTCACTGCGAAACACGTTATTTCGATGTATTTCCTCGTTTCATGAATGTTTCGTGAAATAACCATTATTTAGAGAAGATTTAGCTTAATTTTGATATTTAATGGATAACTAGCTACTTTCACTGCGAAACACGTTATTTCGTAGAATTTCATCGTTTTATGAATGTTTCGTTAAATAACGATGATATAGCGAAGATTTAGCTTAATTTTCATGTTTTCGTAGAAATCAAGCTACTTTCACTGCGAAACACGTTATTTCGATGAATTTCATCGTTTCATGAATGTTTCGTGAAATAACCATGTCTAATCGAAGTTTTAGCTTAATTTTGATGTTTTCATAGATATCAATCTACTTTCGCTGCGAAACACGATATTTCGTTGAATTACATGTTTCATGAATGTTTCGTGAAATAACCATGATTTACCGAAGATTTAGCGTAATTTTGATGTTTTAATGGATAACTAGCTACTTTCACTGCGAAACACGTTATTTCGTTTCATGAATGTTTCGTGAAATAACGATGATTTAGCGGAGATTTAGCTTAATATTGAAGGTATCATAGAAATCAAGCTACTTTCACTGCGAAACACGATATTTCGTTGAATTACATGTTTCATGAATGTTTCGTGAAATAACCATGGTTAAGCGAAGTTATAGCTTAATTTTCATGTTTTCGTAGATACAAAGCAACTTTCACTGCGAAACACGATATTTCGATGTATTTCATCGTTTCATGAATGTTTCGTGAAATAACCATTATTTAGAGAAGATTGAGCTTAATTTTGATATTTTAATGGATAACTAGCTACTTTCACCGCGAAACACGTTAATTCGTTTCATGAATGTTTCGTGAAATAACGATGATTTAGCGGAGATTTAGCTTAATATTGAAGGTATCATAGAAATCAAGCTACTTTCACTGCGAAACACGATATTTCGTTGAATTACATGTTTCATGAATGTTTCGTGAAATAACCATGATTTAGCGAAGATTTAGTTTAATTTTCATGTTTTCGTAGATATCAAGCTACTTTCACTGCGAAACACGTTATTTCGTTGAATTACATGTTTCATGAATGTTTCGTGAAATAACCATGATTTACCGAAGATTAAGCTTAATTTTCAGGTTTTCGTAGATATCAAGCTACTTTCACTGCGAAACACGTTATTTCGTCGTATTTCATCGTTTCATGAATGTTTCGTGAAATAACCATGATTTAGCGAAGATTTAGCTTAACTTTGATGTTTTCATTGATATCAAGCTACTTTCACAGCAAAACACGATATTTCGTTGAATTTCATCGTTTCATGAAAGTTTCGTGAAATAACGGTGATTTACCGAAGATTTAGCTTAATTTTCATGTTTTCGTAGATATCAAGCTACTTTCACTGCGAAACACGTTATTTCGTTGAATTACATGTTTCATGAATGTTTCGTGAAATAACCATGATTTACCGAAGATTTAGCTTAATTTTCAGGTTTTCGTAGATATCAAGCTACTTTCACTGCGAAACACGTTATTTCGTCGAATTTCATCGTTTCATGAATGTTTCGTGAAATAACCATGATTTAGCGAAGATTTAGCATAACTTTCATGTTTTCGTAGATATCAAGCTACTTTCACTGCGAAACACGTTATTTCGATGAATTTCATCGTTTCATGAATGTTTCGAGAAATAACGATGATTTAGCGGAGAATTAGCTTAATTTTCATGTTTTCATAGAAATCAAGCTACTTTCACTGCGAAACACGTTATTTCGATGAATTTCATCGTTTCATGAATGTTTCGTGAAATAACCATGTTTTGTCGAAGATTTAGCTTAATTTTCATGTTTTCATAGATATCAAGCTACTTTCACTGCGAAACACGTTATTTCGATGAATTTCATCGTTTCATGAATGTTTCGTGAAATAACGATGATTTAGCGGAGATTTAGCTTAATATTGAAGGTTTCATAGAAATCAAGCTACTTTCACTGCGAAACACGTTATTTCGATGTATTTCCTCGTTTCATGAATGTTTCGTGAAATAACCATTATTTAGAGAAGATTTAGCTTAATTTTGATATTTAATGGATAACTAGCTACTTTCACTGCGAAACACGTTATTTCGTAGAATTTCATCGTTTCATGAATGTTTCGTGAAATAACGATGATATAGCGAAGATTTAGCTTAATTTTCATGTTTTCGTAGAAATCAAGCTACTTTCACTGCGAAACACGTTATTTCGATGAATTTCATCGTTTTATGAATGTTTCGTGAAATAACCATGATTTAGCGAAGATTTAGCTTAATTTTGATGTTTTCATAGATATCAAGCTACTTTCACTGCGAAACACGTTATTTCGTTGAATTTCATCGTTTCATGAATGTTTCGTGAAATAACCATGACTAAGCGAAGTTTTAGCTTAATTTTGATGTTTTCATAGATATCAATCTACTTTCACCGTGAAACAGGTTATTTCGTTGAATTTCATCGTTTCATGAATGTGTCTTGAAATAACGATGATTTAGCGGAGATTTAGCTTAATATTGAAGGTTTCATAGAAATCAAGCTACTTTCACTGCGAAACACGTTATTTCAATGTATTTGCTCGTTTCATGAATGTTTCGTGAAATAACCATTATTTAGAGAAGATTTAGCTTAATTTTGATGGATAACTAGCTACTTTCACTGCGAAACACGTTATTTCGCAGAATTTCATCGTTTTATGAATGTTTCTTTAAATAACGATGATATAGCGAAGATTTAGCTTAATTTTCATGTTTTCGTAGAGATCAAGCTACTTTCACTGCGAAACACGTTATTTCGATGAATTTCATCGTTTCATGAATGTTTCGTGAAATAACCATGACTAATCGAAGTTTTAGCTTAATTTTGATGTTTTCATCGATATCATTCTACTTTTACAGCGAAACACGTTCTTTCGTTGAATTTCATCGTTTCATGAATGTTTTGTGAAATAACCATGATTTACCGAAGATTTAGCTTAATTTTGATATTTTAATGGATAACTAGCTACTTTCACTGCGAAACACGTTGTTTCGTAGAATTTCATCGTTTCACGAATGTTTCGTGAAATAACCCTGATTTAGCGAAGATTTAGCTTAATTTTGATGTTTTCATTGATATCAAGCTACTTTCACAGCAAAACACGATATTTCGTTGAATTTCATCGTTTCATGAAAGTTTCTTGAAATAACGATGATTTAGCGGAGATTTAGTTTAATATTGATGTTTTCGTAGATAGCAAGCTACTTTCACCGCGGAACACGTTATTTCGTTGAATTTCATCGTTTCATGAATGTTTTGTGAAATAACCATGATTTACCGAAGATTTAGCTTAATTTTCATGTTTTCGTAGATATCAATCTACTTTCACCGCGAAACACGTTCTTTCGTTGAATTTCATCGTTTAATGAATGTTTTGTGAAATAACCATTATTTAGCGATGATTTAGCTTAATTTTGATATTTTAATGGATAACTAGCTACTTTCACTGCGAAACACGTTATTTCGTAGAATTTCATCGTTTCACGAATGTTTCGTGAAATAACCCTGATTTAGCGAAGATTTAGCTTAATTTTCATGTTTTTGTAGATATCAAGCTACTTTCACTGCGAAACACGTTATTTCGATGAATTTCATCGTTTCATGAATGTTTCGTGAAAGAACCATGTCTAATCGAAGTTTTAGCTTAATTTCGATGTTTTCATTGATATCAATCTACTTTCACTGCGAAACACGATATTTCGTTGAATTACATGTTTCATGAATGTTTCGTGAAATAACCATGGTTTACCGAAGATTTAGCGTAATTCTGATGATTTCATAGAAATCAAGCCACTTCCACTGCGAAACACGTTATTTCGTTGAATTACATGTTTCATGAATGTTTCGTGAAATAACCATGATTTAGCGAAGATTTAGCTTAATTTTCATGTTTTCGTTGATATCTAGCTACTTTCACTGCGAAACATGTTATTTCGATGTATTTCATCCTTTCATGAATGTTACGTGAAATAAACATTATTTAGAGACGATTTAGCTTAATTTTGATATTTTAATGGATAACTAGCTACTTTCACTGCGAAACTCGTTATTTCGTAGAATTTCATCGTTTCATGGTTGTTTCGTGAAATAACGATGATTTTGCGAAGATTTAGCTTAATTTTCATGTTTTCGTAGAAATCAAGCTACTTTCACTGCGAAACACGTTATTTCGATGTATTTCCTCGTTTCATGCATGTTTTGTGAAATAACCATTATTTAGCGATGATTTAGCTTAATTTTGATATTTTAATGGATAACTAGCTACTTTCACTGCGAAACACGTTATTTCGTAGAATTTCATCGTTTCACGAGTGATTCGTGAAATAACCCTGACTTAGCGAAGATTTAGCTTAATCTTCATGTTTTCGTAGATATAAATCCACTTTCACTGCGAAACACGATATTTCGTTGAATTACATGTTTCATGAATGTTTCGTGAAATAACCATGATTTATCGAAGATGTAGCTTAATTTTCATGTTTTCGTAGATATCAAGCTACTTTCACTGCGAAACACGTTATTTCGATGAATTTCATCGTTTCATGAATGTTTCGTGAAATAACGATGATTTAGCGGAGAATTAGCTTTATATTGATGATTTCATAGAAATCAAGCTACTTTCACTGCGAAACACGTTATTTCGTTGAATTACATGTTTCATGAATGTTTCGTGAAATAACCATGATTTAGCGAAGATATAGCTTAATTTTCATGTTTTCGTAGATATCAAGCAACTTTCACTGCGAAACACGATATTTCGATGTATTTCATCGTTTCATGAATGTTTCGTGAAATAACCATGATTTAGCGAAGATTTAGTTTAATTTTCATGTTTTCATAGATATCAAGCTACTTTCACTGCGAAACACGTTATTTCGATGAATTTCATCGTTTCATGAATGTTTCGTGAAATACCATGACTAATCGAAGTTTTAGCTTAATTTTGATGTTTTCATCGATATCATTCTACTTTTACAGCGAAACACGTTCTTTCGTTGAATTTCATCTTTTCATGAATGTTTTGTGAAATAACCATGATTTACCGAAGATTTAGCTTAATTTTCATGTTTTCGTAGATATCAATCTACTTTCACCGCGAAACACGTTCTTTCGTTGTATTTCATCGTTTAATGAATGTTTTGTGAAATAACCATTATTTAGCGATGATTTAGCTTAATTTTGATATTTTAATGGATAACTAGCTACTTTCACCGCGAAACACGTTATTTCGTTTCATGAATGTCTCGTGAAATAACGATGATTTAGCGGAGATTTAGCTTAATATTGAAGGTATCATAGAAATCAAGCTACTTTCACTGCGAAACACGATATTTCGTTGAATTACATGTTTCATGAATGTTTCGTGAAATAACCATGTTTTAGCGAAGATTTTGTTTAATTTTCATGTTTTCATTGATATCAAGCTACTTTCACAGCAAAACACGATATTTCGTTGAATTTCATCGTTTCATGAAAGTTTCGTGAAATAACGGTGATTTACCGAAGATTTAGCTTAATTTTCATGTTTTCGTAGATATGAAGCTACTTTCACTGCGAAACAAGTTATTTCGTTGAATTACATGTGTCATGAATGTTTCGTGAAATAACCATGATTTACCGAAGATTTAGCTGAATTTTGATGTTTTCATAGATATCAATCTACTTTCACCGTGAAACAGGTTATTTCGTTGTATTTCATCGTTTCATGAATGTGTCTTGACATAACGATGACTTTGCGGAGATTTAGCTTAATATTGAAGGTTTCATAGAAATCAAGCTACTTTCACTGCGAAACACGTTATTTCGATGTATTTCCTCGTTTCATGAATGTTTCGTGAAATAACCATTATTTAGAGAAGATTTAGCTTAATTTTGATATTTAATGGATAACTAGCTACTTTCACTGCGAAACACGTTATTTCGAAGAATTTCATCGTTTTATGAATGTTTCGTTAAATAACGATGATATAGCGAAGATTTAGCTTAATTTTCATGTTTTCGTAGAAATCAAGCTACTTTCACTGCGAAACACGTTATATCGATGAATTTCATCGTTTCATGAATGTTTCGAGAAATAACGATGATTTAGCGGAGAATTAGCTTAATATTGATGATTTCATAGAAATCAAGCCACTTTCACTGCGAAACACGTTATTTCGTTGAATTACATGTTTCATGAATGTTTCGTGAAATAACCATGATTTAGCGAAGATTTAGCTTAATCTTCATGTTTTCGTAGATATAAATCCACTTTCACTGCGAAACACGATATTTCGTTGAATTACATGTTTCATGAATGTTTCGTGAAATAACCATGATTTATCGAAGATGTAGCTTAATTTTCATGTTTTCGTAAATATCAAGCTACTTTCACTGCGAAACACGTTATTTCGATGAATTTCATCGTTTCATGAATGTTTCGTGAAATAACGATGATTTAGCGGAGATTTAGCTTAATATTGAAGGTATCATAGAAATCAAGCTACTTTCACTGCGAAACACGATATTTCGTTGAATTACATGTTTCATGAATGTTTCGTGAAATAACCATGATTTAGCGAAGATTTAGTTTAATTTTCATGTTTTCATTGATATCAAGCTACTTTCACAGCAAAACACGATATTTCGTTGAATTTCATCGTTTCATGAAAGTTTCGTGAAGTGAAATAACCATTATTTAGAGAAGATTTAGCTTAATTTTGATATTTAATGGATAACTAGCTACTTTCACTGCGAAACACGTTATTTCGTAGAATTTCATCGTTTTATGAATGTTTCGTTAAATAACGATGATATAGCGAAGATTTAGCTTAATTTTCATGTTTTCGTAGAAATCAAGCTACTTTCACTGCGAAACTCGTTATTTCGATGAATTTCATCGTTTCATGAATGTTTCGTGAAATACCATGACTAATCGAAGTTTTAGCTTAATTTTGATGTTTTCATCGATATCATTCTACTTTTACAGCGAAACACGTTCTTTCGTTGAATTTCATCGTTTCATGAATGTTTTGTGAAATAACCATGATTTACCGAAGATTTAGCTTAATTTTCATGTTTTCGTAGATATCAATCTACTTTCACCGCGAAACACGTTCTTTCGTTGAATTTCATCGTTTAATGAATGTTTTGTGAAATAACCATTATTTAGCGATGATTTAGCTTAATTTTGATATTTTAATGGATAACTAGCTACTTTCACTGCGAAACACGTTATTTCGTAGAATTTCATCGTTTTATGAATGTTTCGTGAAATAACGATGATATAGCGAAGATTTAGCTTAATTTTCATGTTTTCGTAGATATCAAGCTACTTTCACTGCAAAACACGTTATTTCGTCGAATTTCAACGTTTCATGAATGTTTCTTGAAATAACCATGGTTTAGCTAAGATTTAGCTTAATTTTGATGTTTTCATTGATATCAAGCTACTTTCACAGCAAAACACGATATTTCGTTGAATTTCATCGTTTCATGAAAGTTTCTTGAAATAACGATGATTTAGCGGAGATTTAGTTTAATATTGTTTTCGTAGATAGCAAGCTATTCACCGCGGAACACGTTATTTCGTTGAATTTCATCGTTTCATGAATGTTTTGTGAAATAACCATGATTTACCGAAGATTTAGCTTAATTTTCATGTTTTCGTAGATATCAATCTACTTTCACCGCGAAACACGTTCTTTCGTTGAATTTCATCGATTAATGAATGTTTTGTGAAATAACCATTATTTAGCGATGATTTAGCTTAATTTTGATATTTTAATGGATAACTAGCTACTTTCACTGCGAAACACGTTATTTCGTTGAATTTCATCGTTTCATGAATGTTTCGTGAAATAACCCTGATTTAGCGAAGATTTAGCTTAATTTTCATGTTTTCGTAGAAATCAAGCTACTTTCACTGCGAAACACGTTATTTCGATGAATTTCATCGTTTCATGAATATTTCGTGAAATAACAATGACTAATCGAAGTTTTAGCTTAATTTTGATGTTTTCATCGATATCATTATACTTTTACAGCGATACACGTTCTTTCGTTGAATTTCATCGTTTCATGAATGTTTTGTGAAATAACCATGATTTACCGAAGATTTAGCTTAATTTTCATGTTTTCGTTGATTTCAATCTACTTTCACCGCGAAACACGTTCTTTCGTTGAATTTTTTCGTTTAATGAATGTTTTGTGAAATAACCATTATTTAGCGATGATTTAGCTTAATTTTGATATTTTAATGGATAACTAGCTACTTTCACTGCGAAACACGTTATTTAGTTGAATTTCATCGTTTCATGAATGTTTCGTGAAATAAAGATGATATAGCGAAGATTTAGCTTAATTTTCATGTTTTCGTAGATATCAAGCTACTTTCACTGCAAAACACGTTATTTCGTCGAATTTCAACGTTTCATGAATGTTTCGTGAAATAACCATGGTTTAGCTAAGATTTAGCTTAATTTTGATGTTTTCATTGATATCAAGCTACTTTCACAGCAAAACACGATATTTCGTTGAATTTCATCGTTTCATGAAAGTTTCTTGAAATAACGATGATTTAGCGGAGATTTAGTTTAATATTGTTTTCGAAGATAGCAAGCTACTTTCACCGCGGAACACGTTATTTCGTTGAATTTCATCGTTTCATGAATGTTTTGTGAAATAACCATGATTTACCGAAGATTTAGCTTAATTTTCATGTTTTCGTAGATATCAATCTACTTTCACCGCGAAACACGTTCTTTCGTTGAATTTCATCGATTAATGAATGTTTTCTGAAATAACCATTATTTAGCGATGATTTAGCTTAATTTTGATATTTTAATGGATAACTAGCTACTTTCACTGCGAAACACGTTATTTCGTAGAATTTCATCGTTTCACGAATGTTTCGTGAAATAACCCTGATTTAGCGAAGATTTAGCTTAATTTTCATGTTTTCGTAGAAATCAAGCTACTTTCACTGCGAAACACGTTATTTCGATGAATTTCATCGTTTCATGAATGTTTCGTGAAATAACCATGACTAATCGAAGTTTTAGCTTAATTTTGATGTTTTCATCGATATCATTCTACTTTTACAGCGATACACGTTCTTTCGTTGAATTTCATCGTTTCATGAATGTTTTGTGAAATAACCATGATTTACCGAAGATTTAGCTTAATTTTCATGTTTTCGTTGATTTCAATCTACTTTCACCGCGAAACACGTTCTTTCGTTGAATTTTTTCGTTTAATGAATGTTTCGTGAAATAACCATGATTTATCGAAGATTTAGCTTAATTTTGATATTTTAATGGATAACTAGCTACTTTCACTGCGAAACACGTTATTTCGTAGAATTTCATCGTTTCACGAATGTTTCGTGAAATAACCCTGATTTAGCGAAGATTTAGCTTAATTTTCATGTTTTCGTAGAAATCAAGCTACTTTCACTGCGAAACACGTTATTTCGGTGAATTTCATCGTTTTATGAATGTTTTGTGAAATAACGATGATATAGCGAAGATTTAGCTTAATTTTCATGTTTTCGTAGATATCAAGCAACTTTCACTGCGAAACACGATATTTCGATGTATTTCATCGTTTCATGAATGTTTAGTGAAATAACCATTATTTAGAGAAGATTCAGCTTAATTTTGATATTTTAATGGATAACTAGCTACTTTCACCGCGAAACACGTTATTTCGTTTCATGAATGTTTCGTGAAATAACGATGATTTAGCGGAGATTTAGCTTAATATTGAGGGTATCATAGAAATCAACCTACTTTCACTGCGAAACACGATATTTCGTTGAATTGCATGTTTCATGAATGTTTCGTGAAATAACCATGATTTAGCGAAGATTTAGTTTAATTTTCATGTTTTCATTGATATCAAGCTACTTTCACAGCAAAACACGATATTTCGTTGAATTTCATCGTTTCATGAAAGTTTCGTGAAATAAGGGTGATTTACCGAAGATTTAGCTTAATTTTCATGTTTTCGTAGATATCAAGCTACTTTCACTGCGAAACAAGTTATTTCGTTGAATTACATGTTTCATGAATGTTTCGTGAAATAACCATGATTTACCGAAGATTTAGCTTAATTTTGATATTTAATGGATAACTAGCTACTTTCACTGCGAAACACGTTATTTCGAAGAATTTCATCGTTTTATGAATGTTTCGTTAAATAATGATGATATAGCTAAGATTTAGCTTAATTTTCATGTTTTCGTAGAAATCAAGCTACTTTCACTGCGAAACTCGTTATTTCGATGAATTTCATCGTTTCATGAATGTTTCGTGAAATACCATGATTAATCGAAGTTTTAGCTTAATTTTGATGTTTTCATCGATATCATTCTACTTTTACAGCGAAACACGTTCTTTCGTTGAATTTCATCGTTTCATGAATGTTTTGTGAAATAACCATGATTTACCGAAGATTTAGCTTAATTTTCATGTTTTCGTAGATATCAATCTACTTTCACCGCGAAACACGTTCTTTCGTTGAATTTCATCGATTAATGAATGTTTTGTGAAATAACCATTATTTAGCGATGATTTAGCTTAATTTTGATATTTTAATGGATAACTAGCTACTTTCACTGCGAAACACGTTATTTCGTAGAATTTCATCGTTTCACGAATGTTTCGTGAAATAACTGATTTAGCGAAGATTTAGCTTAATTTTCATGTTTTCGTAGAAATCAAGCTACTTTCACTGCGAAACACGTTATTTCGATGAATTTCATCGTTTCATGAATGTTTCGTGAAATAACCATGACTAATCGAAGTTTTAGCTTAATTTTGATGTTTTCATCGATATCATTCTACTTTTACAGCGATACACGTTCTTTCGTTGAATTTCATCGTTTCATGAATGTTTTGTGAAATAACCATGATTTACCGAAGATTTAGCTTAATTTTCATGTTTTCGTTGATTTCAATCTACTTTCACCGCGAAACACGTTCTTTCGTTGAATTTCATCGTTTAATGAATGTTTTGTGAAATAACCATTATTTAGCGATGATTTAGCTTAATTTTGATATTTTAATGGATAACTAGCTACTTTCACTGCGAAACACGTTATTTAGTTGAATTTCATCGTTTCATGAATGTTTCGTGAAATAACGATGATATAGCGAAGATTTAGCTTAATTTTCATGTTTTCGTAGATATCAAGCTACTTTCACTGCAAAACACGTTACTTCGTCGAATTTCAACGTTTCATGAATGTTTCGTGAAATAACCATGGTTTAGCTAAGATTTAGCTTAATTTTGATGTTTTCATTGATATCAAGCTACTTTCACAGCAAAACACGATATTTCGTTGAATTTCATCGTTTCATGAAAGTTTCTTGAAATAACGATGATTTAGCGGAGATTTAGTTTAATATTGTTTTCGTAGATAGCAAGCTACTTTCACCGCGGAACACGTTATTTCGTTGAATTTCATCGTTTCATGAATGTTTTGTGAAATAACCATGATTTACCGAAGATTTAGCTTAATTTTCATGTTTTCGTAGATATCAATCTACTTTCACCGCGAAACAAGTTCTTTCGTTGAATTTCATCGATTAATGAATGTTTTGTGAAATAACCATTATTTAGCGATGATTTAGCTTAATTTTGATATTTTAATGGATAACTAGCTACTTTCACTGCGAAACACGTTATTTCGTAGAATTTCATCGTTTCACGAATGTTTCGTGAAATAACCCTGATTTAGCGAAGATTTAGCTTAATTTTCATGTTTTCGTAGAAATCAAGCTACTTTCACTGCGAAACACGTTATTTCGATGAATTTCATCGTTTCATGAATGTTTAGTGAAATAACCATTATTTAGAGAAGATTCAGCTTAATTTTGATATTTTAATGGATAACTAGCTACTTTCACCGCGAAACACGTTATTTCGTTTCATGAATGTTTCGTGAAATAACGATGATTTAGCGGAGATTTAGCTTAATATTGAGGGTATCATAGAAATCAACCTACTTTCACTGCGAAACACGATATTTCGTTGAATTGCATGTTTCATGAATGTTTCGTGAAATAACCATGATTTAGCGAAGATTTAGTTTAATTTTCATGTTTTCATTGATATCAAGCTACTTTCACAGCAAAACACGATATTTCGTTGAATTTCATCGTTTCATGAAAGTTTCGTGAAATAACGGTGATTTACCGAAGATTAAGCTTAATTTTCATGTTTTCGTAGATATCAAGCTACTTTCACTGCGAAACAAGTTATTTCGTTGAATTACATGTTTCATGAATGTTTCGTGAAATAACCATGATTTACCGAAGATTTAGCTGAATTTTGATGTTTTCATAGATATCAATCTACTTTCACCGTGAAACAGGTTATTTCGTTGAATTTCATCGTTTCATGAATGTGTCTTGAAATAACGATGATTTTGCGGAGATTTAGCTTAATATTGAAGGTTTCATAGAAATCAAGCTACTTTCACTGCGAAACACGTTATTTCGATGTATTTCCTCGTTTCATGAATGTTTCGTGAAATAACCATTATTTAGAGAAGATTTAGCTTAATTTTGATATTTAATGGATAACTAGCTACTTTCACTGCGAAACACGTTATTTCGAAGAATTTCATCGTTTTATGAATGTTTCGTTAAATAATGATGATATAGCGAAGATTTAGCTTAATTTCCATGTTTTCGTAGAAATCAAGCTACTTTCACTGCGAAACTCGTTATTTCGATGAATTTCATCGTTTCATGAATGTTTCGTGAAATACCATGATTAATCGAAGTTTTAGCTTAATTTTGATGTTTTCATCGATATCATTCTACTTTTACAGCGAAACACGTTCTTTCGTTGAATTTCATCGTTTCATGAATGTTTTGTGAAATAACCATGATTTACCGAAGATTTAGCTTAATTTTCATGTTTTCGTAGATATCAATCTACTTTCACCGCGAAACACGTTCTTTCGTTGAATTTCATCGATTAATGAATGTTTTGTGAAATAACCATTATTTAGCGATGATTTAGCTTAATTTTGATATTTTAATGGATAACTAGCTACTTTCACTGCGAAACACGTTATTTCGTAGAATTTCATCGTTTCACGAATGTTTCGTGAAATAACCCTGATTTAGCGAAGATTTAGCTTAATTTTCATGTTTTCGTAGAAATCAAGCTACTTTCACTGCGAAACACGTTATTTCGATGAATTTCATCGTTTCATGAATGTTTCGTGAAATAACCATGACTAATCGAGGTTTTAGCTTAATTTTGATGTTTTCATCGATATCATTCTACTTTTACAGCGAAACACGTTCTTTCGTTGAATTTCATCGTTTCATGAATGTTTTGTGAAATAACCATGATTTACCGAAGATTTAGCTTAATTTTCATGTTTTCGTAGATATCAATCTACTTTCACCGCGAAACACGTTCTTTCGTTGAATTTCATCGTTTAATGAATGTTTTGTGAAATAACCATTATTTAGCGATGATTTAGCTTAATTTTGATATTTTAATGGATAACTAGCTACTTTCACTGCGAAACACGTTATTTCGTAGAATTTCATCGTTTCACGAATGATTCGTGAAATAACCCTGATTTAGCGAAGATTTAGCTTAATTTTCCTGTTTTCGTAGAAATGAAGCTACTTTCACTGCGAAACACGTTATTTCGATGAATTTCATCGTTTCATGAATGTTTCGTGAAATAACCATGACTAATCGAAGTTTTAGCTTAATTTTGATGTTTTCATCGATATCATTCTACTTTTACAGCGATACACGTTCTTTCGTTGAATTTCATCGTTTCATGAATGTTATGTGAAATAACCATGATTTACCGAAGATTTAGCTTAATTTTCATGTTTTCGTTGATTTCAATCTACTTTCACCGCGAAACACGTTCTTTCGTTGAATTTTTTCGTTTAATGAATGTTTTGTGAAATAACCATTATTTAGCGATGATTTAGCTTAATTTTGATATTTTAATGGATAACTAGCTACTTTCACTGCGAAACACGTTATTTCGTAGAATTTCATCGTTTCACGAATGTTTCGTGAAATAACCCTGATTTAGCGAAGATTTAGCTTAATTTTCATGTTTTCGTAGAAATCAAGCTACTTTCACTGCGAAACACGTTATTTCGTTGAATTTCATCGTTTTATGAATGTTTTGTGAAATAACGATGATATAGCGAAGATTTAGCTTAATTTTCATGTTTTCGTAGATATCAAGCAACTTTCACTGCGAAACACGATATTTCGATGTATTTCATCGTTTCATGAATGTTTAGTGAAATAACCATTATTTAGAGAAGATTGAGCTTAATTTTGATATTATAATGGATAACTAGCTACTTTCACCGCGAAACACGTTATTTCGTTTCATGAATGTTTCGTGAAATAACGATGATTTAGCGCAGATTTAGCTTAATATTGAGGGTATCATAGAAATCAACCTACTTTCACTGCGAAACACGATATTTCGTTGAATTGCATGTTTCATGAATGTTTCGTGAAATAACCATGATTTAGCGAAGATTTAGTTTAATTTTCATGTTTTCATTGATATCAAGCTACTTTCACAGCAAAACACGATATTTCGTTGAATTTCATCGTTTCATGAAAGTTTCGTGAAATAACGGTGATTTACCGAAGATTTAGCTTAATTTTCATGTTTTCGTAGATATCAAGCTACTTTCACTGCGAAACAAGTTATTTCGTTGAATTACATGTTTCATGAATGTTTCGTGAAATAACCATGATTTACCGAAGATTTAGCTGAATTTTGATGTTTTCATAGATATCAATCTACTTTCACCGTGAAACAGGTTATTTCGTTGAATTTCATCGTTTCATGAATGTGTCTTGAAATAACGATGATTTTGCGGAGATTTAGCTTAATATTGAAGGTTTCATAGAAATCAAGCTACTTTCACTGCGAAACACGTTATTTTGATGTATTTCCTCGTTTCATGAATGTTTCGTGAAATAACCATTATTTAGAGAAGATTTAGCTTAATTTTGATATTTAATGGATAACTAGCTACTTTCACTGCGAAACACGTTATTTCGAAGAATTTCATCGTTTTATGAATGTTTCGTTAAATAATGATGATATAGCGAAGATTTAGCTTAATTTCCATGTTTTCGTAGAAATCAAGCTACTTTCACTGCGAAACTCGTTATTTCGATGAATTTCATCGTTTCATGAATGTTTCGTGAAATACCATGATTAATCGAAGTTTTAGCTTAATTTTGATGTTTTCATCGATATCATTCTACTTTTACAGCGAAACACGTTCTTTCGTTGAATTTCATCGTTTCATGAATGTTTTGTGAAATAACCATGATTTACCGAAGATTTAGCTTAATTTTCATGTTTTCGTAGATATCAATCTACTTTCACCGCGAAACACGTTCTTTCGTTGAATTTCATCGTTTAATGAATGTTTTGTGAAATAACCATTATTTAGCGATGATTTAGCTTAATTTTGATATTTTAATGGATAACTAGCTACTTTCACTGCGAAACACGTTATTTAGTTGAATTTCATCGTTTCATGAATGTTTCGTGAAATAACCCTGATTTAGCGAAGATTTAGCTTAATTTTCATGTTTTCGTAGAAATCAAGCTACTTTCACTGCGAAACACGTTATTTCGTAGAATTTCATCGTTTTATGAATGTTTCGTGAAATAACGATGATATAGCGAAGATTTAGCTTAATTTTCATGTTTTCGTAGATATCAAGCTACTTTCACTGCAAAACACGTTATTTCGTCGAATTTCAACGTTTCATGAATGTTTCGTGAAATAACCATGGTTTAGCGAAGATTTAGCTTAATTTTGATGTTTTCATTGATATCAAGCTACTTTCACAGCAAAACACGATATTTCGTTGAATTTCATCGTTTCATGAAAGTTTCTTGAAATAACGATGATTTAGCGGAGATTTAGTTTAATATTGTTTTCGTAGATAGCAAGCTACTTTCACCGCGGAACACGTTATTTCGTTGAATTTCATCGTTTCATGAATGTTTTGTGAAATAACCATGATTTACCGAAGATTTAGCTTAATTTTCATGTTTTCGTAGATATCAATCTACTTTCACCGCGAAACACGTTCTTTCGTTGAATTTCATCGTTTAATGAATGTTTTGTGAAATAACCATTATTTAGCGATGATTTAGCTTAATTTTGATATTTTAATGGATAACTAGCTACTTTCACTGCGAAACACGTTATTTCGTAGAATTTCATCGTTTCACGAATGTTTCGTGAAATAACCCTGATTTAGCGAAGATTTAGCTTAATTTTCATGTTTTCGTAGAAATCAAGCTACTTTCACTGCGAAACACGTTATTTCGATGAATTTCATCGTTTCATGAATGTTTCGTGAAATAACCATGACTAATCGAAGTTTTAGCTTAATTTTGATGTTTTCATCGATATCATTCTACTTTTACAGCGATACACGTTCTTTCGTTGAATTTCATCGTTTCATGAATGTTTTGTGAAATAACCATGATTTACCGAAAATTTAGCTTAATTTTCATGTTTTCGTAGATATCAATCTACTTTCACCGCGAAACACGTTTTTTCGTTGAATTTTTTCGTTTAATGAATGTTTTGTGAAATAACCATTATTTAGCGATGATTTAGCTTAATTTTGATATTTTAATGGATAACTAGCTACTTTCACTGCGTAACACGTTATTTCGTAGAATTTCATCGTTTCACGAATGTTTCGTGAAATAACCCTGATTTAGCGAAGATTTAGCTTAATTTTCATGTTTTCGTAGAAATCAAGCTACTTTCACTGCGAAACACGTTATTTCGTAGAATTTCATCGTTTTATGAATGTTTTGTGAAATAACGATGATATAGCGAAGATTTAGCTTAATTTTCATGTTTTCGTAGATATCAAGCAACTTTCACTGCGAAACACGATATTTCGATGTATTTCATCGTTTCATGAATGTTTAGTGGAATAACCATTATTTAGAGAAGATTGAGCTTAATTTTGATATTTTAATGGATAACTAGCTACTTTCACCGCGAAACACGTTATTTCGTTTCATGAATGTTTCGTGAAATAACGATGATTTAGCGGAGATTTAGCTTAATATTGAAGGTATCATAGAAATCAATCTACTTTCACTGCGAAACACGATATTTCGTTGAATTACATGTTTCATGAATGTTTCGTGAAATAACCATTATTTAGAGAAGATTTAGCTTAATTTTGATATTTAATGGATAACTAGCTACTTTCACTGCGAAACACGTTATTTCGAAGAATTTCATCGCTTTATGAATGTTTCGTTAAATAATGATGATATAGCGAAGATTTAGCTTTATTTTCATGTTTTCGTAGAAATCAAGCTACTTTCACTGCGAAACTCGTTATTTCGATGAATTTCATCGTTTCATGAATGTTTCGAGAAATAACGATGATTTAGCGGAGAATTAGCTTAATATTGATGATTTCATAGAAATCAAGCCACTTTCACTGCGAAACACGTTACTTCGTTGAATTACATGTTTCATGAATGTTTCGTGAAATAACCATGATTTAGCGAAGATTTAGCTTAATCTTCATGTTTTCGTAGATATAACTCCACTTTCACTGCGAAACACGATATTTCATTGAATTACATGTTTCATGAATGTTTCGTGAAATAACCATGATTTATCGAAGATGTAGCTTAATTTTCATGTTTTCGTAAATATCAAGTTACTTTCACTGCGAAACACGTTATTTCGATGAATTTCATCGTTTCATGAATGTTTCGTGAAATAACGATGATTTAGCGGAGATTTAGCTCAATATTGAAGGTATCATAGAAATCAAGCTACTTTCACTGCGAAACACGATATTTCGTTGAATTACATGTTTCATGAATGTTTCGTGAAATAACCATGATTTAGCGAAGATTTAGTTTAATTTTCATGTTTTCATTGATATCAAGCTACTTTCACAGCAAAACACGATATTTCGTTGAATTTCATCGTTTCATGAAAGTTTCGTGAAATAACGGTGATTTACCGAAGATTTAGCTTAATTTTCATGTTTTCGTAGATATCAAGCTACTTTCACTGCGAAACAAGTTATTTCGTTGAATTACATGTTTCATGAATGTTTCGTGAAATAACCATGATTTACCGAAGATTTAGCTTAATTTTCAGGTTTTCGTAGATATCAAGCTACTTTCACTGCGAAACACGTTATTTCGTCGAATTTCATCGTTTCATGAATGTTTCGTGAAATAACCATGATTTAGCGAAGATTTAGTTTAATTTTCATGTTTTCATTGATATCAAGCTACTTTCACAGCAAAACACGATATTTCGTTGAATTTCATCGTTTCATGAAAGTTTCGTGAAATAACGGTGATTTACCGAAGATTTAGCTTAATTTTCATGTTTTCGTAGATATCAAGCTACTTTCACTGCGAAACAAGTTATTTCGTTGAATTACATGTTTCATGAATGTTTCGTGAAATAACCATGATTTACCGAAGATTTAGCTTAATTTTCAGGTTTTCGTAGATATCAAGCTACTTTCACTGCGAAACACGTTATTTCGTCGAATTTCATCGTTTCATGAATGTTTCGTGAAATAACCATGATTTAGCGAAGATTTAGCTTAATTTTGATATTTTAATGGATAACTAGCTACTTTCACTGCGAAACACGTTATTTCGTAGAATTTCATCGTTTCACGAATGATTCGTGAAATAACCCTGATTTAGCGAAGATTTAGCTTAATCTTCATGTTTTCGTAGATATAAATCCACTTTCACTGCGAAACACGATATTTCGTTGAATTACATGTTTCATGAATGTTTCGTGAAATAACCATGATTTATCGAAGATTTAGCTTAATTTTCATGTTTTCGTAGATATCAAGCTACTTTCACTGCGAAACACGTTATTTCGATGAATTTCATCGTTTCATGAATGTTTCGTGAAATAACCATGATTTATCGAAGATTTAGCTTAATTTTCATGTTTTCGTAGATATCAAGCTACTTTCACTGCGAAACACGTTATTTCGATGTATTTGCTCGTTTAATGAATGTTTCGTGAAATAACCATTATTTAGAGAAGATTTAGCTTAATTTTGATATTTAATGGATAACTAGCTACTTTCACTGCGAAACACGTTATTTCGTAGAATTTCATCGTTTTATGAATGTTTTGTGAAATAACGATGATATAGCGAAGATTTAGCTTAATTTTCATGTTTTCGTAGATATCAAGCAACTTTCACTGCGAAACACGATATTTCGATGTATTTCATCGTTTCATGAATGTTTAGTGGAATAACCATTATTTAGAGAAGATTGAGCTTAATTTTGATATTTTAATGGATAACTAGCTACTTTCACCGCGAAACACGTTATTTCGTTTCATGAATGTTTCGTGAAATAACGATGATTTAGCGGAGATTTAGCTTAATATTGAAGGTATCATAGAAATCAATCTACTTTCACTGCGAAACACGATATTTCGTTGAATTACATGTTTCATGAATGTTTCGTGAAATAACCATTATTTAGAGAAGATTTAGCTTAATTTTGATATTTAATGGATAACTAGCTACTTTCACTGCGAAACACGTTATTTCGAAGAATTTCATCGCTTTATGAATGTTTCGTTAAATAATGATGATATAGCGAAGATTTAGCTTTATTTTCATGTTTTCGTAGAAATCAAGCTACTTTCACTGCGAAACTCGTTATTTCGATGAATTTCATCGTTTCATGAATGTTTCGAGAAATAACGATGATTTAGCGGAGAATTAGCTTAATATTGATGATTTCATAGAAATCAAGCCACTTTCACTGCGAAACACGTTACTTCGTTGAATTACATGTTTCATGAATGTTTCGTGAAATAACCATGATTTAGCGAAGATTTAGCTTAATCTTCATGTTTTCGTAGATATAACTCCACTTTCACTGCGAAACACGATATTTCATTGAATTACATGTTTCATGAATGTTTCGTGAAATAACCATGATTTATCGAAGATGTAGCTTAATTTTCATGTTTTCGTAAATATCAAGTTACTTTCACTGCGAAACACGTTATTTCGATGAATTTCATCGTTTCATGAATGTTTCGTGAAATAACGATGATTTAGCGGAGATTTAGCTCAATATTGAAGGTATCATAGAAATCAAGCTACTTTCACTGCGAAACACGATATTTCGTTGAATTACATGTTTCATGAATGTTTCGTGAAATAACCATGATTTAGCGAAGATTTAGTTTAATTTTCATGTTTTCATTGATATCAAGCTACTTTCACAGCAAAACACGATATTTCGTTGAATTTCATCGTTTCATGAAAGTTTCGTGAAATAACGGTGATTTACCGAAGATTTAGCTTAATTTTCATGTTTTCGTAGATATCAAGCTACTTTCACTGCGAAACAAGTTATTTCGTTGAATTACATGTTTCATGAATGTTTCGTGAAATAACCATGATTTACCGAAGATTTAGCTTAATTTTCAGGTTTTCGTAGATATCAAGCTACTTTCACTGCGAAACACGTTATTTCGTCGAATTTCATCGTTTCATGAATGTTTCGTGAAATAACCATGATTTAGCGAAGATTTAGTTTAATTTTCATGTTTTCATTGATATCAAGCTACTTTCACAGCAAAACACGATATTTCGTTGAATTCCATCGTTTCATGAAAGTTTCGTGAAATAACGGTGATTTACCGAAGATTTAGGTTAATTTTCATGTTTTTGTAGATATCAAGCTACTTTCACTGCGAAACAAGTTATTTCGTTGAATTACATGTTCATGAATGTTTCGTGAAATAACCATGATTTACCGAAGATTTAGCTTAATTTTCAGGTTTTCGTAGATATCAAGCTACTTTCACTGCGAAACACGTTATTTCGTCGAATTTCATCGTTTCATGAATGTTTCGTGAAATAACCATGATTTAGCGAAGATTTAGCCTAATTTTGATATTTTAATGGATAACTAGCTACTTTCACTGCGAAACACGTTATTTCGTAGAATTTCATCGTTTCACAAATGATTCGTGAAATAACCCTGATTTAGCGAAGATTTAGCTTAATCTTCATGTTTTCGTAGATATAAATCCACTTTCACTGCGAAACACGATATTTCGTTGAATTACATGTTTCATGAATGTTTCGTGAAATAACCATGATTTATCGAAGATTTAGCTTAATTTTCATGTTTTCGTAGATATCAAGCTACCTTCACTGCGAAACACGTTATTTCGATGAATTTCATCGTTTCATGAATGTTTCGTGAAATAACCATGATTTATCGAAGATTTAGCTTAATTTTCATGTTTTCGTAGATATCAAGCTACTTTCACTGCGAAACACGTTATTTCGATGTATTTGCTCGTTTAATGAATGTTTCGTGAAATAACCATTATTTAGAGAAGATTTAGCTTAATTTTGATATTTAATGGATAACTAGCTACTTTCACTGCGAAACACGTTATTTCGTAGAATTTCATCGTTTGATGAATGTTTCGTTAAATAACGATGATATAGCGAAGATTTAGCTTAATTTTCATGGTCTCGTACAGATCAAGCTACTTTCACTGCGAAACACGTTATTTCGATTAATTTCATCGTTTCATGAATGTTTCGTGAAATAACCATGACTAATCGAAGTTTTAGCTTAATTTTGATGTTTTCATCGATATCATTCTACTTTTACAGCGAAACACGTTCTTTCGTTGAATTTCATCGTTTCATGAATGTTTTGTGAAATAACCATGATTTACCGAAGATTTAGCTTAATTTTCATGTTTTCGTAGAAATCAAGCTACTTTCACAGCGAAACACGTTATTTCGATGAATTTCATCGTTTCATTAATGTTTCGTGAAATAACCATGACTAATCGAAGTTTTAGCTTAATTTTGATGTTTTCATCGATATCATTCTACTTTCACAGCGAAACACGTTCTTTCGTTGAATTTCATCGTTTCATGAATGTTTTGTGAAATAACCATGATTTACCGAAGATTTAACTTAATTTTCATGTTTTCGTAGATATCAAGCTACTTTCACTGCGAAACACGTTATTTCGTCGAATTTCAACGTCTCATGAATGTTTCGTGAAATAACCATGGTTTAGCGAAGATTTAGCTTAATTTTGATGTTTTCATTGATATCAAGCTACTTTCACAGCAAAACACGATATTTCGTTGAATTTCATCGTTTCATGAAAGTTTCTTGAAATAACGATGATTTAGCGGAGATTTAGTTTAATATTGATGTTTTCGTAGATTGCAAGCTACTTTCACCGCGGAACACGTTATTTCGTTGAATTTCATCGTTTCATTAATGTTTCGTGAAATAACCATGTCTAGTCGAAGTTTTAGCTTAATTTTGATGTTTTCATAGATATCAAGCTACTTTCACCGCGAAACACGTTATTTCGTTGAATTTCATAGTTTCATGAATGTTTCGTGAAATAACGATGATTTAGCGGAGATTTAGCTTAATAATGAAGGTTTCATAGAAATCAAGCTACTTTCACTGCGAAACACGTTATTTCGATGTATTTCCTCGTTTCATGAATATTTCGTGAAATAACCATTATTTAGAGAAGATTTAGCTTAATTTTGATATTTAATGGATAACTAGCTACTTTCACTGCGAAACACTTTATTTCGTAGAATTTCATCGTTTTATGAATGTTTCGTGAAATAACGATGATATAGCGAAGATTTAGATTAATTTTCATGTTTTCGTAGAAATCAAGCTACTTTCACTGCGAAACACGTTATTTCGATGAATTTCATCGTTTGATGAATGTTTCGTGAAATAACCATGTCTATTCGAAGTTTTAGCTTAATTTTGATGTTTTCATAGATATCAATCTACCTTCACTGCGAAACACGTTATTTCGTTGTATTCCATGTTTCATGAATGTTTCGTGAAATAACCATTATTTAGCGAAGATTTAGCTTAATTTTGATATTTTAATGGATAACTAGCTACTTTCACTGCGAAACACGTTATTTAGTTGAATTTCATCGTTTCATGAATGTTTCGTGAAATAACCATGACTAAGCGAAGTTTTAGCTTAATTTTGATGTTTTCATAGATATCAATCTACTTTCACCGTGAAACAGGTTATTTCGTTGAATTTCATCGTTTCATGAATGTGTCTTGAAATAACGATGATTTAGCGGAGATTTAGCTTAATATCGAAGGTTTCATAGAAATCAAGCTACTTTCACTGCGAAACACGTTATTTCGATGTATTTCCACGTTTCATGAATGTTTCCTGAAATAACCATTATTTAGAGAAGATTTAGCTTAATTTTGATATTTAATGGATAACTAGCTACTTTCACTGCGAAACACGTTATTTCGCAGAATTTCATCGTTTTATGAATGTTTCGTTAAATAACGATGATATAGCGAAGATTTAGCTTAATTTTCATGTTTTCGTAGAAATCAAGCTACTTTCACTGCGAAACACGTTATTTCGTCGAATTTCAACGTTTCATGAATGTTTCGTGAAATAACCATGGTTTAGCGAAGATTTAGCTTAATTTTGATGTTTTCATTGATATCAAGCTACTTTCACAGCAAAACACGATATTTCGTTGAATTTCATCGTTTCATGAAAGTTTCTTGAAATAATGATGATTTAGCGGAGATTTAGTTTAATATTGATGTTTTCGTAGATTGCAAGCTAATTTCACTGCGAAACACGATATTTCGTTGAATTACATGTTTCATGAATGTTTCGTGAAATAACCATGATTTACCGAATATTTAGCGTAATTTTGATGTTTTAATGGATAACTAGCTACTTTCACTGCGAAACACGTTATTTCGATGTATTTCCACGTTTCATGAATGTTTCGTGAAATAACCATTATTTAGAGAGGATTTAGCTTAATTTTGATATTTAATGGATAACTAGCTACTTTCACTGCGAATTACGTTATTTCGTAGAATTTCATCGTTTTATGAATGTTTCGTTAAATAACGATGATATAGCGAAGATTTAGCTTAATTTTCATGTTTTCGTAGAAATCAAGCTACTTTCACTGCGAAACACGTTATTGCGATGAATTTCATCGTTTCATGAATGTTTCGTGAAATACCATGACTAATCGAAGTTTTAGCTTAATTTTGATGTTTTCATAGATATCAATCTACTTTAACCGTGAAAAAGGTTATTTCGTTGAATTTCATCGTTTCATGAATGTGTCTTGAAATAACGATGATTTAGCGGAGATTTAGCTTAATATCGAAGGTTTCATTGAAATCAATCTACTTTCACTGCGAAACACGTTATTTCGAAGTATTTCCACGTTTCATGAATGTTTCATGAAATAACCATTATTTAGAGAAGATTTAGCTTAATTTTGATATTTAATGGATAACTAGCTACTTTCACTGCGAAACACGTTATTTCGAAGAATTTCATCGTTTTATGAATGTTTCGTTAAATAACGATGATATAGCGAAGATTTAGCTTAATTTTCATGTTTTCATAGAAATCAAGCTACTTTCACTGCGAAACACGTTATTTCGATGAATTTCATCGTTTCATGAATGTTTCGTGAAATACCATGATTAATCGAAGATTTAGCTTAATTTTGATGTTTTCATAGATATCAATCTACTTTCACAGCGAAACACGTTATTTCGTTGAATTTCATCGTTCATGAATGTTTCGTGAAATAACCATGATATATCGAAGATTTAGCTTAATTTTGATGTTTTAATGGATAACTAGCTACTTTCACTGCGAAACACGTTATTTCGTTGAATTTCATCGTTTCATGAATGTTTCGTGAAATAACCATTATTTAGCGAAGATTTAGCTTAATTTTGATGTTTTCGTAGATATCAATCTACTTTCACCGCGAAACACGTTATTTCGTTGAATTTCATCGTTTCATGAATGTTTCGTGAAATAACCATTATTTAGCGAAGATTTAGCTTAATTTTGATGTTTTCATAGATATCAAGCTACTTTCACAGCGAAACACGTTATTTCGTTGAATTTCATCGTTTCATGAATGTTTCGTGAAATAACCATGATTTAGCGAAGATTTAGCTTAATTTTGATGTTTTCGTAGATATCAAGCTACTTTCACTGCGAAACACGTTATTTCGTTGAATTTCATCGTTTCATGAATGTTTCGTGAAATAACCATGTCTAATCGAAGTTTTAGCTTAATTTTGATGTTTTCATAGATATCAATCTACTTTCACTGCGAAACACGATATTTCGTTGAATTACATGTTTCATGAATGTTTCGTGAAATAACCATGATTTACCGAAGATTTAGCGTAATTTTGATGTTTTCATGGATAACTAGCTACTCTCACTGCGAAACACGTTATTTAGTTGAATTTCATCGTTTCATGAATGTTTCGTGAAATAACCATGACTAAGCGAAGTTTTAGCTTAATTTTGATGTTTTCATAGATATCAATCTACTTTCACCGTGAAACAGGTTATTTCGTTGAATTTCATCGTTTCATGAATGTGTCTTGAAATAACGATGATTTAGCGGAGATTTAGCTTAATATTGAAGGATTCATAGAAATCAAGCTACTTTCACTGCGAAACACGTTATTTCGATGAATTTCATCGTTTCATGAATGTTTCGTGAAATACCATGACTAATCGAAGTTTTAGCTTAATTTTGATGTTTTCATCGATATCATTCTACTTTCATAGCGAAACACGTTCTTTCGTTGAATTTCATCGTTTCATGAATGTTTTGTGAAATAACCATGATTTACCGAAGATTTAACTTAATTTTCATGTTTTCGTAGATATCAAGATACTTTCACTGCGAAACACGTTATTTCGTCGAATTTCAACGTTTCATGAATGTTTCGTGAAATAACCATGGTTTAGCGAAGATTTAGTTTAATATTGATGTTTTCGTAGATTGCAAGCTACTTTCACCGCGGAACACGTTATTTCGTTGAATTTCATCGTTTCATGAATGTTTCGTGAAATAACCATGATTTAGCGAAGATTTAGCTTAATTTTCATGTTTTCGTAGATATCAAGCTACTTTCTCTGCGAAACTCGTTATTTCGATGTATTTCCTCGTTTCATGAATGTTTCGTGAAATAACCATTGTTTAGAGAAGATTTAGCTTAATTTTGATATTTTAATGGATAACTAGCTACTTTCACTGCGAAACACGTTATTTCGTAGAATTTCATCGTTTCATGTATGTTTCGTGAAATAACGATGCTATTGCGAAGATTTAGCCTAATTTTCATGTTTTCGTAGAAATCAAGCTACTTTCACTGCGAAACACGTTATTTCGATGAATTTCATCGTTTCATGAATGTTTCGTGAAATAACCATGTCTAGTCGAAGTTTTAGCTTAATTTTGATGTTTTCATAGATATCAAGCTACTTTCACTGCGAAACACGTTATTTCGTTGAATTTCATAGTTTCATGAATGTTTCGTGAAATAACGTTATTTAGCGAAGATTTAGCTTAATTTTGAAGTTTTCATAGAAATCAAGCTACTTTCACTGCGAAACACGTTATTTCGATGTATTTCATCGTTTCATGAATGTTTCGTGAAATACCATGACTAATCGAAGTTTTAGCTTAATTTTGATGTTTTCATAGATATCAATCTACTTTCACCGTGAAACAGGTTATTTCGTTGAATTTCATCGTTTCATGAATGTGTCTTGAAATAACGATGATTTAGCGGAGATTTAGCTTAATATCGAAGGTTTCATAGAAATCAAGCTACTTTCACTGCGAAACACGTTATTTCGATGTATTTCCACGTTTCATGAATGTTTCCTGAAATAACCATTATTTAGAGAAGATTTAGCTTAATTTTGATATTTAATGGATAACTAGCTACTTTCACTGCGAAACACGTTATTTCGCAGAATTTCATCGTTTTATGAATGTTTCGTTAAATAACGATGATATAGCGAAGATTTAGCTTAATTTTCATGTTTTCGTAGAAATCAAGCTACTTTCACTGCGAAACACGTTATTTCGTCGAATTTCAACGTTTCATGAATGTTTCGTGAAATAACCATGGTTTAGCGAAGATTTAGCTTAATTTTGATGTTTTCATTGATATCAAGCTACTTTCACAGCAAAACACGATATTTCGTTGAATTTCATCGTTTCATGAAAGTTTCTTGAAATAACGATGATTTAGCGGAGATTTAGTTTAATATTGATGTTTTCGTAGATTGCAAGCTACTTTCACCGCGGAACACGTTATTTCGTTGAATTTCATCGTTTCATGAATGTTTCGTGAAATAACCATGATTTAGTCGAAGATTTAGCTTAATTTTCATGTTTTCATAGATATCAAGCTACTTTCACTGCGAAACCCGTTATTTCGATGTACTTTCGTTTCATGAATGTTTCGTGAAATAACCATTGTTTAGAGAAGATTTAGGTTAATTTTGATATTTTAATGGATAACTAGCTACTTTCACTGCGAAACACGTTATTTCGTAGAATTTCATCGTTTTATGTATGCTTCGTGAAATAACGATGCTATTGCGAAGATTTAGCTTAATTTTCATGTTTTCGTAGATATCAAGCTACTTTCACTGCGAAACACGTTATTTCGTTGAATTTCATCGTTTCATGAATGTTTCGTGAAATAACCATTTCTAGTCGAAGTTTTATCTTAATTTTGATGTTTTCATAGATATCAAGCTACTTTCACCGCGAAACACGTTATTTCGTTGAATTTCATAGTTTCATGAATGTTTCGTGAAATAACGATGATTTAGCGGAGATTTAGCTTAATATTGAAGGTTTCATTGAAATCAAGCTACTTTCACTGCGAAACACGTTATTTCGATGTATTTCTTCGTTTCATGAATGTTCGTGAAATAACCATTATTTAGAGAAGATTTAGCTTAATTTTGATATTTAATGGATAACTAGCTACTTTCACTGCGAAACACGTTATTTCGTAGAATTTCATCGTTTTATGAATGTTTCGTTAAATAACGATGATATAGCGAAGATTTAGCTTAATTTTCATGTTTTCGTAGAAATCAAGCTACTTTCACTGCGAAACACGTTATTTCGATGAATTTCATCGTTTCATGAATGTGTCTTGAAATAACGATGATTTAGCGGAGATTTAGCTTAATATTGAAGGTTTCATAGAAATCAAGCTACTTTCACTGCGAAACACGTTATTTCGATATTTGCTCGTTTCATGAATGTTTCGTGAAATAACCATTATTTAGAGAAGATTTAGCTTAATTTTGATATTTAATGGATAACTAGCTACTTTCACTGCGAAACACGTTATTTCGTAGAATTTCATCGTTTTATGAATGTTTCGTTAAATAACGATGATATAGCGAAGATTTAGCTTAATTTTCATGTTTTCGTAGAGATCAAGCTACTTTCACTGCGAAACACGTTATTTCGATGAATTTCATCGTTTCATGAATGTTTCTTGGAATAACCATGTTTTAGCGAAGATTAAGCTTAATTATGATGTTTTCATAGATAACATGCTACTTTCACTGCGAAAAACGTTATTTCGATAAAATTCATCGTTTCATGAATGTTTCGTGAAATAACCATGATTTAGCGAAGATTTAGCTTAATTTTGATGTTTTAATGGATATCTAGCTACTTTCACTGCGAAACACGTTATTTCGTTGAATTTCATCGTTTCATGAATGTTTCGTGAAATAACCATGATTTAGCGAAGATTTAGCTTAATTTTGATGTTTTCGTAGATATCAAGCTACTTTCACTGCGAAACACGTTATTTCGTTGAATTTCAACGTTTCATGAATGTTTCGAGAAATAACCATGCTTTAGCGAAGATTTAGCTTAATTTTGATGTTTTCATTGATATCCAGCTACTTTCACTGCGGAGCACGTTATTTCGTTGAATTTCATCGTTACATGAATGTTTCGTGAAATAACAATTATTTAGCGAAGATTTAGCTTAATTTTGATGTTTTCGTAGATCAAGCTACTTTCACTGCGAAACACGTTATTTCGTGAATTTCATCGTTTCATGAATGTTTCGTGAAATAACCATGATTTAAGGGAATTTGCTTAATTTCGATGTTTTCATAGATATCAAGCTACTTTCACTGCGAAACACGTTATTTCGTTGAATTTCAATGTTTCATGAATGTTTCGTGAAATAACCATGATTTACCGAAGATTTAGCGTAATTTTGATGTTTTCATAGATAACTAGCTACTTTCACTGCGAAACACGTTATTTAGTTGAATTTCATCGTTTCATGAATGTTTCGTGAAATAACCATGACTTAGCGAAGTTTTAGCTTAATTTTGATGTTTTCATAGATATCAATCTACTTTCACCGTGAAACAGGTTATTTCGTTGAATTTCATCGTTTCATGAATGTGTCTTGAAATAACGATGATTTAGCGGAGATTTAGCTTAATATTGAAGGATTCATAGAAATCAAGCTACTTTCACTGCGAAACACGTTATTTCGATGAATTTCATCGTTTCATGAATGTTTCGTGAAATACCATGACTAATCGAAGTTTTAGCTTAATTTTGATGTTTTCATCGATATCATTCTACTTTCATAGCGAAACACGTTCTTTCGTTGAATTTCATCGTTTCATGAATGTTTTGTGAAATAACCATGATTTACCGAAGATTTAACTTAATTTTCATGTTTTCGTAGATATCAAGATACTTTCACTGCGAAACACGTTATTTCGTCGAATTTCAACGTTTCATGAATGTTTCGTGAAATAACCATGGTTTAGCGAAGATTTAGTTTAATATTGATGTTTTCGTAGATTGCAAGCTACTTTCACCGCGGAACACGTTATTTCGTTGAATTTCATCGTTTCATGAATGTTTCGTGAAATAACCATGATTTAGCGAAGATTTAGCTTAATTTTCATGTTTTCGTAGATATCAAGCTACTTTCTCTGCGAAACTCGTTATTTCGATGTATTTCCTCGTTTCATGAATGTTTCGTGAAATAACCATTGTTTAGAGAAGATTTAGCTTAATTTTGATATTTTAATGGATAACTAGCTACTTTCACTGCGAAACACGTTATTTCGTAGAATTTCATCGTTTTATGTATGCTTCGTGAAATAACGATGCTATTGCGAAAATTTAGCTTAATTTTCATGTTTTCGTAGAAATCAAGCTACTTTCACTGCGAAACACGTTATTTCGATGAATTTCATCGTTTGATGAATGTTTCGTGAAATAACCATGTCTATTCGAAGTTTTAGCTTAATTTTGATGTTTTCATAGATATCAATCTACTTTCACTGCGAAACACGATATTTCGTTGAATTACATGTTTCATGAATGTTTCGTGAAATAACCATGATTTACCGAAGATTTAGCGTAATTTTGATGTTTTAATGGATAACTAGCTACTTTCACTGCGAAACACGTTATTTCGATGTATTTCCACGTTTCATGAATGTTTCGTGAAATAACCATTATTTAGAGAGGATTTAGCTTAATTTTGATATTTAATGGATAACTAGCTACTTTCACTGCGAATTACGTTATTTCGTAGAATTTCATCGTTTTATGAATGTTTCGTTAAATAACGATGATATAGCGAAGATTTAGCTTAATTTTCATGTTTTCGTAGAAATCAAGCTACTTTCACTGCGAAACACGTTATTGCGATGAATTTCATCGTTTCATGAATGTTTCGTGAAATACCATGACTAATCGAAGTTTTAGCTTAATTTTGATGTTTTCATAGATATCAATCTACTTTCACCGTGAAACAGGTTATTTCGTTGAATTTCATCGTTTCATGAATGTGTCTTGAAATAACGATGATTTAGCGGAGATTTAGCTTAATATCGAAGGTTTCATAGAAATCAATCTACTTTCACTGCGAAACACGTTATTTCGAAGTATTTCCACGTTTCATGAATGTTTCATGAAATAACCATTATTTAGAGAAGATTTAGCTTAATTTTGATATTTAATGGATAACTAGCTACTTTCACTGCGAATTACGTTATTTCGTAGAATTTCATCGTTTTATGAATGTTTCGTTATATAACGATGATATAGCGAAGATTTAGCTTAATTTTCATGTTTTCGTAGAAATCAAGCTACTTTCACTGCGAAACACGTTATTTCGATGAATTTCATCGTTTCATGAATGTTTCGTGAAATAACCATGTCTAATCGAAGTTTTAGCTTAATTTTGATGTTTTCATAGATATCAATCTACTTTCGCTGCGAAACACGATATTTCGTTGAATTACATGTTTCATGAATGTTTCGTGAAATAACCATGATTTACCGAAGATTTAGCGTAATTTTGATGTTTTAATGGATAACTAGCTACTCTCACTGCGAAACACGTTATTTAGTTGAATTTCATCGTTTCATGAATGATTCGTGAAATAACCATGACTAAGCGAAGTTTTAGCTTAATTTTGATGTTTTCGTAGATATCAATCTACTTTCACCGCGAAACACGTTCTTTCGTTGAATTTCATCGTTTCATGAATGTTTCGTGAAATAACCATTGTTTAGCGAAGATTTAGCTTAATTTTGATGTTTTCATTGATATCCAGCTACTTTCACAGCAAAACACGATATTTCGTTGAATTTCATAGTTTCATGAAAGTTTCTTGAAATAACGATGATTTAGCGGAGATTTAGTTTAATATTGATGTTTTCGTAGATAGCAAGCTACTTTCACCGCGGAACACGTTATTTCGTTGAATTTCATCGTTTCATGAATGTTTCGTGAAATAACCATGTCTAATCGAAGTTTTAGCTTAATTTCGATGTTTTCATAGATATCAATCTACTTTCACTGCGAAACACGATATTTCGTTGAATTACATGTTTCATGAATGTTTCGTGAAATAACCATGATTTACCGAAGATTTAGCGTAATTTTGATGTTTTAATGGATAACTAGCTACTCTCACTGCGAAACACGTTATTTAGTTGAATTTCATCGTTTCATGAATGATTCGTGAAATAACCATGACTAAGCGAAGTTTTAGCTTAATTTTGATGTTTTCATAGATATCAATCTACTTTCACCGTGAAACAGGTTATTTCGTTGAATTTCATCGTTTCATGAATGTGTCTTGAAATAACGATGATTTAGCGGAGATTTAGCTTAATATTGAAGGATTCATAGAAATCAAGCTACTTTCACTGCGAAACACGTTATTTCGATGAATTTCATCGTTTCATGAATGTTTCGTGAAATACCATGACTAATCGAAGTTTTAGCTTAATTTTGATGTTTTCATCGATATCATTCTACTTTCACAGCGAAACACGTTCTTTCGTTGAATTTCATCGTTTCATGAATGTTTTGTGAAATAACCATGATTTACCGAAGATTTAACTTAATTTTCATGTTTTCGTAGATATCAAGATACTTTCACTGCGAAACACGTTATTTCGTCGAATTTCAACGTTTCATGAATGTTTCGTGAAATAACCATGGTTTAGCGAAGATTTAGCTTAATATTGATGTTTTCGTAGATAGCAAGCTACTTTCACCGCGAAACACGTTATTTCGTTGAATTTCATCGTTTCATGAATGTTTCGTGAAATAACCATGATTTAGCGAAGATTTAGCTTAATTTTCATGTTTTCGTAGATATCAAGCTACTTTCACTGCGAAACACGTTATTTCGATGTATTTCATCGTTTCATGAATGTTTCGTGAAATAACCATTATTTACGAAGATTTAGCTTAATTTTGATGTTTTCATAGATATCAAGCTACTTTCACTGCGAAACACGTTATTTCGTTGAATTTCATCGTTTCATGAATGTTTCGTGAAATAACCATGATTTACCGAAGATTTAGCGTAATTTTGATGTTTTAATGGATAACTAGCTACTTTCACTGCGAAACACGTTATTTCGATGTATTTCCACGTTTCATGAATGTTTCGTGAAATAACCATTATTTAGAGAGGATTTAGCTTAATTTTGATATTTAATGGATAACTAGCTACTTTCACTGCGAATTACGTTATTTCGTAGAATTTCATCGTTTTATGAATGTTTCGTTAAATAACGATGATATAGCGAAGATTTAGCTTAATTTTCATGTTTTCGTAGAAATCAAGCTACTTTCACTGCGAAACACGTTATTTCGTCGAATTTCAACGTTTCATGAATGTTTCGTGAAATAACCATGGTTTAGCGAAGATTTAGCTTAAAATTGATGTTTTCATTGATATCAAGCTACTTTCACAGCAAAACACGATATTTCGTTGAATTTCATCGTTTCATGAAAGTTTCTTGAAATAACGATGATTTAGCGGAGATTTAGTTTAATATTGATGTTTTCGTAGATTGCAAGCTACTTTCACCGCGGAACACGTTATTTCGTTGAATTTCATCGTTTCATGAATGTTTCGTGAAATAACCATGATTTAGCGAAGATTTAGCTTAATTTTCATTTTTCGAAGATATCAAGCTACTTTCACTGCGAAACCCGTTATTTCGATGTATTTCCTCGTTTCATGAATGTTTCGTGAAATAACCATTGTTTAGAGAAGATTTAGCTTAATTTTGATATTTTAATGGATAACTAGCTACTTTCACTGCGAAACACGTTATTTCGTAGAATTTCATCGTTTTATGTATGCTTCGTGAAATAACGATGCTATTGCGAAGATTTAGCTTAATTTTCATGTTTTCGTAGAAATCAAGCTACTTTCACTGCGAAACACGTTATTTCGATGAATTTCATCGTTTCATGAATGTTTCGTGTAATAACCATTTCTAGTCGAAGTTTTAGCTTAATTTTGATGTTTTCATAGATATCAAGCTACTTTCACCGCGAAACACGTTATTTCGTTGAATTTCATAGTTTCATGAATGTTTCGTGAAATAACGATGATTTAGCGGAGATTTAGCTTAATATTGAAGGTTTCATAAAAATCAAGCTACTTTCACTGCGAAACACGTTATTTCGATGTATTTCCTCGTTTCATGAATGTTTCGTGAAATAACCATTATTTAGAGAAGATTTAGCTTAATTTTGATATTTAATGGATAACTAGCTACTTTCACTGCGAAACACTTTATTTCGTAGAATTTCATCGTTTTATGAATGTTTCGTGAAATAACGATGATATAGCGAAGATTTAGCTTAATTTTCATGTTTTCGTAGAAATCAAGCTACTTTCACTGCGAAACACGTAATTTCGATGAATTTCATCGTTTGATGAATGTTTCGTGAAATAACCATGTCTATTCGAAGTTTTAGCTTAATTTTGATGTTTTCATAGATATCAATCTACTTTCACTGCGAAACACGATATTTCGTTGAATTACATGTTTCATGAATGTTTCGTGAAATAACCATGATTTACCGAAGATTTAGCGTAATTTTGATGTTTTAATGGATAACTAGCTACTTTCACTGCGAAACACGTTATTTCGATGTATTTCCACGTTTCATGAATGTTTCGTGAAATAACCATTATTTAGAGAAGATTTAGCTTAATTTTGATATTTAATGGATAACTAGCTACTTTCACTGCGAATTACGTTATTTCGTAGAATTTCATCGTTTTATGAATGTTTCGTTAAATAACGATGATATAGCGAAGATTTAGCTTAATTTTCATGTTTTCGTAGAAATCAAGCTACTTTCACTGCGAAACACGTTATTTCGATGAATTTCATCGTTTCATGAATGTTTCGTGAAATACCATGACTAATCGAAGTTTTAGCTTAATTTTGATGTTTTCATAGATATCAATCTACTTTCACCGTGAAACAGGTTATTTCGTTGAATTTCATCGTTTCATGAATGTGTCTTGAAATAACGATGATTTAGCGGAGATTTAGCTTAATATCGAAGGTTTCATAGAAATCAAGCTACCTTCACTGCGAAACACGTTATTTCGATGTATTTCCACGTTTCATGAATGTTTCATGAAATAACCATTATTTAGAGAAGATTTAGCTTAATTTTGATATTTAATGGATAACTAGCTACTTTCACTGCGAAACACGTTATTTCGCAGAATATCATCGTTTTATGAATGTTTCGTTAAATAACGATGATATAGCGAAGATTTAGCTTAATTTTCATGTTTTCGTAGAAATCAAGCTACTTTCACTGCGAAACAAGTTATTTCGTCGAATTTCAACGTTTCATGAATGTTTCTTGAAATAACCATGGTTTAGCGAAGATTTAGCTTAATTTTGATGTTATCATTGATATCAAGCTACTTTCACAGCAAAACACGATATTTCGTTGAATTTCATCGTTTCATGAAAGTTTCATGAAATAACGAAGATTTAGCGGAGATTTAGTTTAATATTGATGTTTTCGTAGATTGCAAGCTACTTTCACCGCGGAACACGTTATTTCGTTGAATTTCATCGTATCATGAATGTTTCGTGAAATAACCATGATTTAGCGAAGATTTAGCTTAATTTTCATGTTTTCGTAGATATCAAGCTACTTTCACTGCGAAACCCGTTATTTTGATGTATTTCCTCGTTTCATGAATGTTTCGTGAAATAACCATTGTTTAGAGAAGATTTAGCTTAATTTTGATATTTTAATGGATAACTAGCTACTTTCACTGCGAAACACGTTATTTCGTAGAATTTCATCGTTTCACGAATGTTTCGTGAAATAACCCTGATTTAGCGAAGATTTAGCTTAATTTTCATGTTTTTGTAGAAATCAAGCTACTTTCACTGCGAAACACGTTATTTCGATGAATTTCATCGTTTCATGAATGTTTCGTGAAATAACCATTTCTAATCGAAGTTTTAGCTTAATTTCGATGTTTTCATAGATATCAATCTACTTTCACTGCGAAACAGGTTATTTCGTTGAATTTCATCGTTTCATGAATGTGTCTTGAAATAACGATGATTTAGCGGAAATTTAGCTTAATATTGAAGGTTTCATAGAAATCAAGCTACTTTCACTGCGAAACACGTTATTTCGATGTATTTCCACGTTTCATGAATGTTTCGTGAAATAACCATTATTTAGAGAAGATTTAGCTTAATTTTGATATTTAATGGATAACTAGCTACTTTCACTGCGAAACACGTTATTTCGAAGAATTTCATCGTTTTATGAATGTTTCGTGAAATAACGATGATATAGCGAAGATTTAGCTTGATTTTCATGTTTTCGTAGAAATCAAGCTACTTTCACTGCGAAACACGTTATTTCGATGAATTTCATCGTTTCATGAATGTGTCTTGAAATAACGATGATTTAGCGGAGATTTAGCTTAATATTGAATGTTTCATAGAAATCAAGCTACTTTCACTGCGAAACACGTTATTTCGATGTATTTGCTCGTTTCATGAATGTTTCGTGAAATAACCATTATTTAGAGAAGATTTAGCTTAATTTTGATATTTAATGGATAACTAGCTAATTTCACTGCGAAACTCGTTATTTCGATGAATTTCATCGTTTCATGAATGTTTCGTGAAATACCATGACTAATCGAAGTTTTAGCTTAATTTTGATGTTTTCATCGATATCATTCTACTTTTACAGCGAAACACGTTCTTTCGTTGAATTTCATCGTTTCATGAATGTTTTGTGAAATAACCATGATTTACCGAAGATTTAACTTAATTTTCATGTTTTCGTAGATATCAAGATACTTTCACTGCGAAACACGTTATTTCGTCGAATTTCAACGTTTCATGAATGTTTCGTGAAATAACCATGGTTTAGCGAAGATTTAGTTTAATATTGATGTTTTCGTAGATTGCAAGCTACTTTCACCGCGGAACACGTTATTTCGTTGAATTTCATCGTTTCATGAATGTTTCGTGAAATAACCATGATTTAGCGAAGATTTAGCTTAATTTTCGTGTTTTCGTAGATATCAAGCTACTTTCTCTGCGAAACTCGTTATTTCGATGTATTTCCTCGTTTCATGAATGTTTCGTGAAATAACCATTGTTTAGAGAAGATTTAGCTTAATTTTGATATTTTAATGGATAACTAGCTACTTTCACTGCGAAACACGTTATTTCGTAGAATTTCATCGTTTTATGTATGCTTCGTGAAATAACGATGCTATTGCGAAAATTTAGCTTAATTTTCATGTTTTCGTAGAAATCAAGCTACTTTCACTGCGAAACACGTTATTTCGATGAATTTCATCGTTTGATGAATGTTTCGTGAAATAACCATGTCTATTCGAAGTTTTAGCTTAATTTTGATGTTTTCATAGATATCAATCTACTTTCACTGCGAAACACGATATTTCGTTGAATTACATGTTTCATGAATGATTCGTGAAATAACCATGATTTACCGAAGATTTAGCGTAATTTTGATGTTTTAATGGATAACTAGCTACTTTCACTGCGAAACACGTTATTTCGATGTATTTCCACGTTTCATGAATGTTTCGTGAAATAACCATTATTTAGAGAGGATTTAGCTTAATTTTGATATTTAATGGATAACTAGCTACTTTCACTGCGAATTACGTTATTTCGTAGAATTTCATCGTTTTATGAATGTTTCGTTAAATAACGATGATATAGCGAAGATTTAGCTTAATTTTCATGTTTTCGTAGAAATCAAGCTACTTTCACTGCGAAACACGTTATTTCGATGAATTTCATCGTTTCATGAATGTTTCGTGAAATACCATGACTAATCGAAGTTTTAGCTTAATTTTGATGTTTTCATAGATATCAATCTACTTTCACCGTGAAACAGGTTATTTCGTCGAATTTCATCGTTTCATGAATGTGTCTTGAAATAACGATGATTTAGCGAAGATTTAGCTTAAAATTGATGTTTTCATTGATATCAAGCTACTTTCACAGCAAAACACGATATTTCGTTGAATTTCATCGTTTCATGAAAGTTTCTTGAAATAACGATGATTTAGCGGAGATTTAGTTTAATATTGATGTTTTCGTAGATTGCAAGCTACTTTCACCGCGGAACACGTTATTTCGTTGAATTTCATCGTTTCATGAATGTTTCGTGAAATAACCATGATTTAGCGAAGATTTAGCTTAATTTTCATGTTTTCGTAGATATCAAGCTACTTTCACTGCGAAACCCGTTATTTCGATGTATTTCCTCGTTTCATGAATGTTTCGTGAAATAACCATTGTTTAGAGAAGATTTAGCTTAATTTTGATATTTTAATGGATAACTAGCTACTTTCACTGCGAAACACGTTATTTCGTAGAATTTCATCGTTTTATGTATGCTTCGTGAAATAACGATGCTATTGCGAAGATTTAGCTTAATTTTCATGTTTTCGTAGAAATCAAGCTACTTTCACTGCGAAACACGTTATTTCGATGAATTTCATCGTTTCATGAATGTTTCGTGAAATAACCATGTCTAGTCGAAGTTTTAGCTTAATTTTGATGTTTTCATAGATATCAAGCTACTTTCACCGCGAAACACGTTATTTCGTTGAATTTCATAGTTTCATGAATGTTTCGTGAAATAACGATGATTTAGCGGAGATTTAGCTTAATATTGAAGGTTTCATAGAAATCAAGCTACTTTCACTGCGAAACTCGTTATTTCGATGAATTTCATCGTTTCATGAATGTTTCGTGAAATACCATGTCTAGTCGAAGTTTTAGCTTAATTTTGATGTTTTCATAGATATCAATCTACTTTCACTGCGAAACACGATATTTCGTTGAATTACATGTTTCATGAATGTTTCGTGAAATAACCATGATTTACCGAAGATTTAGCGTAATTTTGATGTTTTAATGGATAACTAGCTACTTTCACTGCGAAACACGTTATTTCGATGTATTTCCACGTTTCATGAATGTTTCGTGAAATAACCATTATTTAGAGAAGATTTAGCTTAATTTTGATATTTAATGGATAACTAGCTACTTTCACTGCGAATTACGTTATTTCGTAGAATTTCATCGTTTTATGAATGTTTCGTTAAATAACGATGATATAGCGAAGATTTAGCTTAATTTTCATGTTTTCGTAGAAATCAAGCTACTTTCACTGCGAAACACGTTATTGCGATGAATTTCATCGTTTCATGAATGTTTCGTGAAATACCATGACTAATCGAAGTTTTAGCTTAATTTTGATGTTTTCATAGATATCAATCTACTTTCACCGTGAAACAGGTTATTTCGTTGAATTTCATCGTTTCATGAATGTGTCTTGAAATAACGATGATTTAGCGGAGATTTAGCTTAATATCGAAGGTTTCATAGAAATCAAGCTACCTTCACTGCGAAACACGTTATTTCGATGTATTTCCACGTTTCATGAATGTTTCATGAAATAACCATTATTTAGAGAAGATTTAGCTTAATTTTGATATTTAATGGATAACTAGCTACTTTCACTGCGAAACACGTTATTTCGCAGAATATCATCGTTTTATGAATGTTTCGTTAAATAACGATGATATAGCGAAGATTTAGCTTAATTTTCATGTTTTCGTAGAAATCAAGCTACTTTCACTGCGAAACAAGTTATTTCGTCGAATTTCAACGTTTCATGAATGTTTCTTGAAATAACCATGGTTTAGCGAAGATTTAGCTTAATTTTGATGTTATCATTGATATCAAGCTACTTTCACAGCAAAACACGATATTTCGTTGAATTTCATCGTTTCATGAAAGTTTCATGAAATAACGAAGATTTAGCGGAGATTTAGTTTAATATTGATGTTTTCGTAGATTGCAAGCTACTTTCACCGCGGAACACGTTATTTCGTTGAATTTCATCGTTTCATGAATGTTTCGTGAAATAACCATGATTTAGCGAAGATTTAGCTTAATTTTCATGTTTTCGTAGATATCAAGCTACTTTCACTGCGAAACCCGTTATTTTGATGTATTTCCTCGTTTCATGAATGTTTCGTGAAATAACCATCGTTTAGAGACGATTTAGCTTAATTTTGATATTTTAATGGATAACTAGCTACTTTCACTGCGAAACACGTTATTTCGTAGAATTTCATCGTTTTATGTATGCTTCGTGAAATAACGATGCTATTGCGAAGATTTAGCTTAATTTTCATGTTTTCGTAGAAATCAAGCTACTTTCACTGCGAAACACGTTATTTCGATGAATTTCATCGTTTCATGAATGTTTCGTGAATTAACCATGTCTAGTCGAAGTTTTAGCTTAATTTTGATGTTTTCATAGATATCAAGCTACTTTCACCGCGAAACACGTTATTTCGTTGAATTTCATAGTTTCATGAATGTTTCGTGAAATAACGATGATTTAGCGGAGATTTAGCTTAATATTGAAGGTTTCATAGAAATCAAGCTACTTTCACTGCGAAACACGTTATTTCGATGTATTTCTTCGTTTCATGAATGTTTCGTGAAATAACCATTATTTAGAGAAGATTTAGCTTAATTTTGATATTTAATGGATAACTAGCTACTTTCACTGCGAAACACGTTATTTCGTAGAATTTCATCGTTTTATGAATGTTTCGTTAAATAACGATATAGCGAAGATTTAGCTTAATTTTCATGTTTTCGTAGAAATCAAGCTACTTTCACTGCGAAACACGTTATTTCGATGAATTTCATCGTTTCATGAATGTGTCTTGAAATAACGATGATTTAGCGGAGATTTAGCTTAATATTGAATGTTTCATAGAAATCAAGCTACTTTCACTGCGAAACACGTTATTTCGATGTATTTGCTCGTTTCATGAATGTTTCGTGAAATAACCATTATTTAGAGAAGATTTAGCTTAATTTTGATATTTAATGGATAACTAGCTACTTTCACTGCGAAACACGTTATTTCGTAGAATTTCATCGTTTTATGAATGTTTCGTTAAATAACGATGATATAGCGAAGATTTAGCTTAATTTTCATGTTTTCGTAGAGATCAAGCTACTTTCACTGCGAAACACGTTATTTCGATTAATTTCATCGTTTCATGAATGTTTCGTGAAATAACCATGACTAATCGAAGTTTTAGCTTAATTTTGATGTTTTCATCGATATCATTCTACTTTTACAGCGAAACACGTTCTTTCGTTGAATTTCATCGTTTCATGAATGTTTTGTGAAATAACCATGATTTACCGAAGATTTAGCTTAATTTTCATGTTTTCGTAGAAATCAAGCTACTTTCACTGCGAAACACGTTATTTCGATGAATTTCATCGTTTCATTAATGTTTCGTGAAATAACCATGACTAATCGAAGTTTTAGCTTAATTTTGATGTTTTCATCGATATCATTCTACTTTCACAGCGAAACACGTTCTTTCGTTGAATTTCATCGTTTCATGAATGTTTTGTGAAATAACCATGATTTACCGAAGATTTAGCTTAATTTTCATGTTTTCGTAGATATCAAGCTACTTTCACTGCGAAACACGTTATTTCGTCGAATTTCAACGTTTCATGAATGTTTCGTGAAATAACCATGGTTTAGCGAAGATTTAGATTAATTTTGATGTTTTCATTGATATCAAGCTACTTTCACAGCAAAACACGATATTTCGTTGAATTTCATCGTTTCATGAAAGTTTCTTGAAATAACGATGATTTAGCGGAGATTTAGTTTAATATGGATGTTTTCGTAGATTGCAAGCTACTTTCACCGCGGAACACGTTATTTCGTTGAATTTCATCGTTTCATGAATGTTTCGTGAAATAACCATGATTTAGCGAAGATTTAGCTTAATATTCATGTTTTCGTATATATCAAGCTACTTTCACTGCGAAACCCGTTATTTCGATGTATTTCCTCGTTTCATGTATGTTTCGTGAAATAACCATTGTTTAGAGAAGATTTAGCTTAATTTTGATATTTTAATGGATAACTAGCTACTTTCACAGAGAAACACGTTATTTCGTAGAATTTCATCGTTTTATGAATGCTTCGTGAAATAACGATGCTATTGCGAAGATTTAGCTTAATTTTCATGTTTTCGTAGAAATCAAGCTACTTTCACTGCGAAACACGTTATTTCGATGAATTTCATCGTTTCATGAATGTTTCGTGAAATAACCATGTCTAGTCGAAGTTTTAGCTTAATTTTGATGTTTTCATAGATATCAAGCTACTTTCACAGAGAAACACGTTATTTCGTAGAATTTCATCGTTTTATGAATGCTTCGTGAAATAACGATGCTATTGCGAAGATTTAGCTTAATTTTCAAGTTTTCGTAGAAATCAAGCTACTTTCACTGCGAAACACGTTATTTCGATGAATTTCATCGTTTCATGAATGTTTCGTGAAATAACCATATCTAGCGAAGTTTTAGCTTAATTTTGATATTTAATGGATAACTAGCTACTTTCACTGCGAAACACTTTATTACGTAGAATTTCATCGTTTTATGAATGTTTCGTGAAATAACGATGATATAGCGAAGATTTAGCTTAATTTTCATGTTTTCGTAGAAATCAAGCTACTTTCACTGCGAAACACGTTATTTCGATGAATTTCATCGTTTGATGAATGTTTCGTGAAATAACCATGTCTATTCGAAGTTTTAGCTTAATTTTGATGTTTTCATAGATATCAATCTACTTTCACTGCGAAACACGATATTTCGTTGAATTACATGTTTCATGAATGTTTCGTGAAATAACCATGATTTACCGAAGATTTAGCGTAATTTTGATGTTTTAATGGATAACTAGCTACTTTCACTGCGAAACACGTTATTTAGTTGAATTTCATCGTTTCATGAATGTTTCGTGAAATAACAATGACTAAGCGAAGTTTTAGCTTAATTTGGATGTTTTCATAGATATCATTCCACTTTCACCGTGAAACAGGTTATTTCGTTGAATTTCATCGTTTCATGAATGTGTCTTGAAATAACGATGATTTAGCGGAGATTTAACTTAATATTGAAGGTTTCATAGAAATCAAGCTACTTTCACTGCGAAACACGTTATTTCGATGTATTTCCACGTTTCATGAATGTTTCGTGAAATAACCATTATTTAGAGAAGATTTAGCTTAATTTTGATATTTAATGGATAACTAGCTACTTTCACTGCGAATTACGTTATTTCGTAGAATTTCATCGTTTTATGAATGTTTCGTTAAATAACGATGATATAGCGAAGATTTAGCTTAATTTTCATGTTTTCGTAGAAATCAAGCTACTTTCACTGCGAAACACGTTATTTCGATGAATTTCATCGTTTCATGAATGTTTTGTGAAATAACCATGTCTAATCGAAGTTTTAGCTTAATTTTGATGTTTTCATAGATATCAATCTACTTTCGCTGCGAAACACGATATTTCGTTGAATTACATGTATCATGAATGTTTCGTGAAATAACCATGATTTACCGAAGATTTAGCGTAATTTTGATGTTTTAATGGATAACTAGCTACTCTCACTGCGAAACACGTTATTTAGTTGAATTTCATCGTTTCATGAATGATTCGTGAAATAACCATGACTAAGCGAAGTTTTAGCTTAATTTTGATGTTTTCGTAGATATCAATCTACTTTCACCGCGAAACACGTTCTTTCGTTGAATTTCATCGTTTCATGAATGTTTCGTGAAATAGCCATGGTTTAGCGAAGATTTAGCTTCATTTTGATGTTTTCATTGATATCAAGCTACTTTCACAGCAAAACACGATATTTCGTTGAATTTCATCGTTTCATGAAAGTTTCTTGAAATAACGATGATTTAGCGGAGATTTAGTTTAATATTGATGTTTTCGTAGATTGCAAGCTACTTTCACCGCGGAACACGTTATTTCGTTGAATTTCATCGTTTTATGAATGCTTCGTGAAATAACGATGCTATTGCGAAGATTTAGCTTAATTTTCATGTTTTCGTAGAAATCAAGCTACTTTCACTGCGAAACACGTTATTTCGATGAATTTCATCGTTTCATGAATGTTTCGTAAAATAACCATGTCTAGTCGAAGTTTTAGCTTAATTTTGATGTTTTCATAGATATCAAGCTACTTTCACCGCGAAACACGTTATTTCGTTGAATTTCATAGTTTCATGAATGTTTCGTGAAATAACGATGATTTAGCGGAGATTTAGCTTAATAATGAAGGTTACATAGAAATCAAGCTACTTTCACTGCGAAACACGTTATTTCGATGTATTTAATCGTTTCATGAATATTTCGTGAAATAACCATTATTTAGAGAAGATTTAGCTTAATTTTGATATTTAATGGATAACTAGCTACTTTCACTGCGAAACACTTTATTTCGTAGAATTTCATCGTTTTATGAATGTTTCGTGAAATAACGATGATATAGCGAAGATTTAGATTAATTTTCATGTTTTCGTACAAATCAAGCTACTTTCACTGCGAAACACGTTATTTCGATGAATTTCATCGTTTGATGAATGTTTCGTGAAATAACCATGTCTATTCGAAGTTTTAGCTTAATTTTGATGATTTCATAGATATCAATCTACTTTCACTGCGAAACACGATATTTCGTTGAATTACATGTTTCATGAATGTTTCGTGAAATAACCATGATTTACCGAAGATTTAGCGTAATTTTGATCTTTTAATGGATAACTAGCTACTTTCACTGCGAAACACGTTATTTAGTTGAATTTCATCGTTTCATGAATGTTTCGTGAAATAACCATGACTAAGCGAAGTTTTAGCTTAATTTGGATGTTTTCATAGATATCATTCTACTTTCACCGTGAAACAGGTAATTTCGTTGAATTTCATCGTTTCATGAATGTGTCTTGAAATAACGATGATTTAGCGGAGATTTAGCTTAATATTGAAGGTTTCATAGAAATCAAGCTTCTTTCACTGCGAAACACGTTATTTCGATGTATTTCCACGTTTCATGAATGTTTCGTGAAATAACCATTATTTAGAGAAGATTTAGCTTAATTTTGATATTTAATGGATACCTAGCTACTTTCACTGCGAATTACGTTATTTCGTAGAATTTCATCGTTTTATGAATGTTTCGTTAAATAACGATGATATAGCGAAGATTTAGCTTAATTTTCATGTTTTCGTAGAAATCAAGCTACTTTCACTGCGAAACACGTTATTTCGATGAATTTCATCGTTTCATGAATGTTTCGTGAAATAACCATGTCTAATCGAAGTTTTAGCATAATTTTGATGTTTTCATAGATATCAATCTACTTTCGCTGCGAAACACGATATTTCGTTGAATTACATGCATCATGAATGTTTCGTGAAATAACCATGATTTACCGAAGATTTAGCGTAATTTTGATGTTTTAATGGATAACTAGCTACTCTCACTGCGAAACACGTTATTTAGTTGAATTTCATCGTTTCATGAATGATTCGTGAAATAACCATGACTAAGCGAAGTTTTAGCTTAATTTTGATGTTTTCGTAGATATCAATCTACTTTCACCGCGAAACACGTTCTTTCGTTGAATTTCATCGTTTCATGAATGTTTCGTGAAATAACCATGGTTTAGCGAAGATTTAGCTTAATTTTGATGTTTCATTGATATCAAGCTACTTTCACAGCAAAACACGATATTTCGTTGAATTTCATCGTTTCATGAAAGTTTCTTGAAATAACGATGATTTAGCGGAGATTTAGTTTAATATTGATGTTTTCGTAGATTGCAAGCTACTTTCACCGCGGAACACGTTATTTCGTTGAATTTCATCGTTTCATGAATGTTTCGTGAAATAACGATGATTTAGCGGAGATTTAGCTTAATATTGAAGGTTTCATTGAAATCAAGCTACTTTCACTGCGAAACACGTTATTTCGATGTATTTCTTCGTTTCATGAATGTTCGTGAAATAAAAATTATTTAGAGAAGATTTAGCTTAATTTTGATATTTAATGGATAACTAGCTATTTTCACTGCGAAACACTTTACTTTGTAGAATTTCATCGTTTTATGAATGTTTCGTGAAATAACGATGATATAGCGAAGATTTAGCTTAATTTTCATGTTTTCGTAGAAATCAAGCTACTTTCACTGCGAAACACGTTATTTCGATGAATTTCATCGTTTCATGAATGTTTCGTGAAATAACCATGTCTAATCGAAGTTTTAGCTTAATTTTGATGTTTTCATAGATATCAATCTACTTTCACTGCGAAACACGATATTTCGTTGAATTACATGTTTCATGAATGTTTCGTGAAATAACGATGATTTAGCGGAGATTTAGCTTAATAATGAAGGTTTCATAGAAATCAAGCTACTTTCACTGCGAAACACGTTATTTCGATGTATTTCCACGTTTCATGAATGTTTCGTGAAATAACCATTATTTAGAGAAGATTTAGCTTAATTTTGATATTTAATGGATAACTAGCTACTTTCACTGCGAAACACTTTATTTCGTAGAATTTCATCGTTTTATGAATGTTTCGTGAAATAACGATGATATAGCGAAGATTTAGCTTAATTTTCATGTTTTCGTAGAAATCAAGCTACTTTCACTGCGAAACACGTTATTTCGATGAATTTCATCGTTTTGATGAATGTTTCGTGAAATAACCATGTCTATTCGAAGTTTTAGCTTAATTTTGATGTTTTCATAGATATCAATCTACTTTCACTGCGAAACACGATATTTCGTTGAATTACATGTTTCATGAATGTTTCGTGAAACAACCATGATTTACCGAAGATTTAGCGTAATTTTGATGTTTTAATGGATAACTAGCTACTCTCACTGCGAAACACGTTATTTAGTTGAATTTCATCGTTTCATGAATGATTCGTGAAATAACCATGACTAAGCGAAGTTTTGGCTTAATTTTGATGTTTTCATAGATATCAATCTACTTTCACCGCGAAACACGTTATTTCGTTGAATTACATGTTTCATGAATGTTTCGTGAAACAACCATGATTTACCGAAGATTTAGCGTAATTTTGATGTTTTAATGGATAACTAGCTACTCTCACTGCGAAACACGTTATTTAGTTGAATTTCATCGTTTCATGAATGATTCGTGAAATAACCATGACTAAGCGAAGTTTTAGCTTAATTTTGATGTTTTCGTAGATATCAATCTACTTTCACCGCGAAACACGTTCTTTCGTTGAATTTCATCGTTTCATGAATGTTTCGTGAAATAACCATGGTTTAGCGAAGATTTAGCTTAATTTTGATGTTTTCATTGATATCAAGCTACTTTCACAGCAAAATACGATATTTCGTTGAATTTCATCGTTTCATGAAAGTTTCTTGAAATAACGATGATTTAGCGGAGATTTAGTTTAATATTGATGTTTTCGTAGATTGCAAGCTACTTTCACCGCGGAACACGTTATTTCGTTGAATTTCATCGTTTCATGAATGTTTCGTGAAATAACGATGATTTAGCGGAGATTTAGCTTAATATTGAAGGTTTCATTGAAATCAAGCTACTTTCACTGCGAAACACGTTATTTCGATGTATTTCTTCGTTTCATGAATGTTCGTGAAATAACCATTATTTAGAGAAGATTTAGCTTAATTTTGATATTTAATGGATAACTAGCTATTTTCACTGCGAAACACTTTATTTTGTAGAATTTCATCGTTTTATGAATGTTTCGTGAAATAACGATGATATGGCGAAGATTTAGCTTAATTTTCATGTTTTCGTAGAAATCAAGCTACTTTCACTGCGAAACACGTTATTTCGATGAATTTCATCGTTTCATGAATGTTTCGTGAAATAACCATGTCTAATCGAAGTTTTAGCTTAATTTTGATGTTTTCATAGATATCAATCTACTTTCACTGCGTAACACGATATTTCGTTGAATTACATGTTTCATGAATGTTTCGTGAAATAACCATGATTTACCGAAGATTTAGCGTAATTTTGATGTTTTAATGTATAACTAGCTACTTTCACTGCGAAACACGTTATTTAGTTGAATTTCATCGTTTCATGAATGTTTCGTGAAATAACCATGACTAAGCGAAGTTTTAGCTTAATTTTGATGTTTTCATAGATAACAATCTACTTTCACCGTGAAACAGGTTATTTCGTTGAATTTCATCGTTTCATGAATGTGTCTTGAAATAACGATGATTTAGCGGAGATTTAACTTAATATTGAAGGTTTCATAGAAATCAAGCTACTTTCACTGCGAAACACGTTATTTCGATGTATTTCCACGTTTCATGAATGTTTCGTGAAATAAGCATTATTTAGAGAAGATTTAGCTTAATTTTGATATTTAATGGATAACTAGCTAATATCACTGCGAAACACGTTATTTCGTAGAATTTCATGGTTTTATGAATGTTTCGTTAAATAACGATGATATAGCGAAGATTTAGCTTAATTTTCATGTTTTCGTAGAAATCAAGCTACTTTCACTGCGAAACACGTTATTTCGATGAATTTCATCGTTTCATGAATGTTTCGTGAAATACCATGACTAATCGAAGTTTTAGCTTAATTTTGATGTTTTCATCGATATCATTCTACTTTTACAGCGAAACACGTTCTTTCGTTGAATTTCAACGTTTCATGAATGTTTTGTGAAATAACCATGATTTACCGAAGATTTAGCTTAATTTTCATGTTTTCGTAGATATCAATCTACTTTCACCGCGAAACACGTTCTTTCGTTGAATTTCATCGTTTCATGAATGTTTCGTGAAATAACCATGGTTTAGCGAAGATTTAGCTTAATTTTGATGTTTTCATTGATATCGAGCTACTTTCACAGCAAAACACGATATTTCGTTGAATTTCAGCGTTTCATGAAAGTTTCTTGAAATAACGATGATTTAGCGGAGATTTAGTTTAATATTGATGTTTTCGTAGATAGCAAGCTACTTTCACCGCGGAACACGTTATTTCGTTGAATTTCATCGTTTCATGAATGTTTTGTGAAATAACCATGATTTACCGAAGATTTAGCTTAATTTTCATGTTTTCGTAGATATCAATCTACTTTCACCGCGAAACACGTTCTTTCGTTGAATTTCATCGTTTAATGAATGTTTTGTGAAATAACCATTATTTAGCGATGATTTAGCTTAATTTTGATATTTTAATGGATAACTAGCTACTTTCACTGCGAAACACGTTATTTCGTAGAATTTCATCGTTTCACGAATGTTTCGTGAAATAACCATGACTAAGCGAAGTTTTAGCTTAATTTTGATGTTTTCATAGATATCAATCTACTTTCACCGTGAAACAGGTTATTTCGTTGAATTTCATCGTTTCATGAATGTGTCTTGAAATAACGATGATTTAGCGGAGATTTAGCTTAATATTGAAGGTTTCATAGAAATCAAGCTACTTTCACTGCGAAACACGTTATTTCGATGTGTTTCCTCGTTTCATGAATGTTTCGTGAAATAACCATTATTTAGAGAATATTTAGCTTAATTTTGATATTTAATGGATAACTAGCTACTTTCACTGCGAAACACGTTATTTCGTAGAATTTCATCGTTTTATGAATGTTTCGTGAAATAACGATGATATAGCGAAGATTTAGCTTAATTTTCATGTTTTCGTAGAAATCAAGCTACTTTCACTGCGAAACACGTTATTTCGATGAATTTCATCGTTTCATGAATGTTTCGTGAAATAACCATGACTAATCGAAGTTTTAGCTTAATTTTGATGTTTTCATCGATATCATTCTACTTTCACAGCGAAACACGTTCTTTCGTTGAATTTCATCGTTTCATGAATGTTTTGTGAAATAACCATGATTGACCGAAGATTTAGCTTAATTTTCATGTTTTCGTAGATATCAAGCTACTTTCACTGCGAAACACGTTATTTCGTCGAATTTCAACGTTTCATGAATGTTTCGTGAAATAACCATGGTTTAGCGAAGATTTAGCTTAATTTTGATGTTTTCATTGATATCAAGCTACTTTCACAGCAAAACACGATATTTCGTTGAATTTCATCGTTTCATGAAAGTTTCTTGAAATAACGATGATTTAGCGGAGATTTAGTTTAATATTGATGTTTTCGTAGATTGCAAGCTACTTTCACCGCGGAACACGTTATTTCGTTGAATTTCATCGTTTCATGGATGTTTCGTGAAATAACCATGATTTAGCGAAGATTTAGCTTAATTTTCATGTTTTCGTAGATATCAAGATACTTTCACTGCGAAACCCGTTATTTCGATGTATTTCCTCGTTTCATGAATGTTTCGTGAAATAACCATTGTTTAGAGAAGATTTAGCTTAATTTTGATATTTTAATGGATAACTAGCTACTTTCACTGCGAAACACGTTATTTCGTAGAATTTCATCGTTTTATGTATGCTTCGTGAAATAACGATGCTATTGCGAAGATTTAGATTAATTTTCATGTTTTCGTAGAAATCAAGCCACTTTCACTGCGAAACACGTTATTTCGATGAATTTCATCGTTTCATGAATGTTTCGTGAAATACCATGACTAATCGAAGTTTTAGCTTAATTTTGATGTTTTCATCGATATCATTCTACTTTCACAGCGAAACACGTTCTTTCGTTGAATTTCATCGTTTCATGAATGTTTTGTGAAATAACCATGATTTACCGAAGATTTAGCTTAATTTTCATGTTTTCGTAGATATCAATCTACTTTCACCGCGAAACACATTCTTTCGTTGAATTTCATCGTTTAATGAATGTTTTGTGAAATAACCATTATTTAGCGATGATTTAGCTTAATTTTGATATTTTAATGGATAACTAGCTACTTTCACTGCGAAACACGTTATTTAGTTGAATTTCATCGTTTCATGAATGTTTCGTGAAATAACCATGACTAAGCGAAGTTTTAGCTTAATTTTGATGATTTCATCGATATCATTCTACTTTTACAGCGAAACACGTTCTTTCGTTGAATTTCATCGTTTCATGAATGTTTTGTGAAATTACCATGATTTACCGAAGATTTAGCTTAATTTTCATGTTTTCGTAGATTTCAATCTACTTTCACCGCGAAACACGTTCTTTCGTTGAATTTTTTCGTTTAATGAATGTTTTGTGAAATAACCATTATTTAGCGATGATTAAGCTTAATTTTGATATTTTAATGGATAACTAGCTACTTTCACTGCGAAGCACGTTATTTCGTAGAATTTCATCGTTTTACGAATGTTTCGTGAAATAACCCTGATTTAGCGAAGATTTAGCTTAATTTTCCTGTTTTCGTAGAAATCAAGCTACTTTCACTGCGAAACACGTTATTTCGTAGAATTTCATCGTTTTATGAATGTTTCGTTAAATAACGATGATATAGCGAAGATTTAGCTTAATTTTCATGTTTTCGTAGAAATCAAGCTACTTTCACTGCGAAACACGTTATTTCGATGAATTTCATCGTTTCATGAATGTGTCTTGAAATAACGATGATTTAGCGGAGATTTAGCTTAATATTGAATGTTTCATAGAAATCAAGCTACTTTCACTGCGAAACACGTTATTTCGATGTATTTGCTCGTTTCATGAATGTTTCGTGAAATAACCATTATTTAGAGAAGATTTAGCTTAATTTTGATATTTAATGGATAACTAGCTACTTTCACTGCGAAACACGTTATTTCGTAGAATTTCATCGTTTTATGAATGTTTCGTTAAATAACGATGATATAGCGAAGATTTAGCTTAATTTTCATGTTTTCGTAGAGATCAAGCTACTTTCAATGCGAAACACGTTATTTCGATTAATTTCATCGTTTCATGAATGTTTCGTGAAATAACCATGACTAATCGAAGTTTTAGCTTAATTTTGATGTTTTCATCGATATCATTCTACTTTTACAGCGAAACACGTTCTTTCGTTGAATTTCATCGTTTAATGAATGTTTTGTGAAATAACCATTATTTAGCGATGATTTAGCTTAATTTTGATATTTTAATGGATAACTAGCTACTTTCACTGCGAAACACGTTGTTTCGTAGAATTTCATCGTTTCACGAATGTTTCGTGAAATAACCCTGATTTAGCGAAGATTTAGCTTAATTTTGATGTTTTCATTGATATCAAGCTACTTTCACAGCAAAACACGATATTTCGTTGAATTTCATCGTTTCATGAAAGTTTCTTGAAATAACGATGATTTAGCGGAGATTTAGTTTAATATTGATGTTTTCGTAGATAGCAAGCTACTTTCACCGCGGAACACGTTATTTCGTTGAATTTCATCGTTTCATGAATGTTTCGTGAAATAACCATGACTAAGCGAAGTTTTAGTTTAATTTTGATGTTTTCATAGATATCAAGCTACTTTCACCGCGAAACACGTTATTTCGTTGAATTTCATAGTTTCATGAATGTTTCGTGAAATAACGATGATTTAGCGGAGATTTAGCTTAATAATGAAGGTTTCATAGAAATCAAGCTACTTTCACTGCGAAACACGTTATTTCGATGTATTTCCTCGTTTCATGAATATTTCGTGAAATAACCATTATTTAGAGAAGATTTAGCTTAATTTTGATATTTAATGGATAACTAGCTACTTTCACTGCGAAACACTTTATTTCGTAGAATTTCATCGCTTTATGAATGTTTCGTGAAATAACGATGATATAGCGAAGATTTAGATTAATTTTCATGGTTTCGTAGAAATCAAGCTACTTTCACTGCGAAACACGTTATTTCGATGAATTTCATCGTTTGATGAATGTTTCGTGAAATAACCATGTCTATTCGAAGTTTTAGCTTAATTTTGATGTTTTCATAGATATCAATCTACTTTCACTGCGAAACACGATATTTCGTTGAATTACATGTTTCATGAATGTTTCGTGAAATAACCATGATTTACCGAAGATTTAGCGTAATTTTGATGTTTTAATGGATAACTAGCTACTTTCACTGCGAAACACGTTATTTAGTTGAATTTCATCGTTTCATGAATGTTTCGTGAAATAACCATGACTAAGCGAAGTTTTAGCTTAATTTGGATGTTTTCATAGATATCATTCTACTTTCACCGTGAAACAGGTTATTTCGGTGAATTTCATCGTTTCATGAATGTGTCTTGAAATAACGATGATTTAGCGGAGATTTAGCTTAATATTGAAGGTTTCATAGAAATCAAGCTACTTTCACTGCGAAACACGTTATTTCGATGTATTTCCACGTTTCATGAATGTTTCGTGAAATAACCATTATTTAGAGAGGATTTAGCTTAATTTTGATATTTAATGGATAACTAGCTACTTTCACTGCGAATTACGTTATTTCGTAGAATTTCATCGTTTTATGAATGTTTCGTTAAATAACGATGATATAGCGAAGATTTAGCTTAATTTTCATGTTTTCGTAGAAATCAAGCTTCTTTCACTGCGAAACACGTTATTTCGATGAATTTCATCGTTTCATGAATGTTTTGTGAAATAACCATGTCTAATCGAAGTTTTAGCTTAATTTTGATGTTTTCATAGATATCAATCTACTTTCGCTGCGAAACACGATATTTCGTTGAATTACATGTATCATGAATGTTTCGTGAAATAACCATGATTTACCGAAGATTTAGCGTAATTTTGATGTTTTAATGGATAACTAGCTACTCTCACTGCGAAACACGTTATTTAGTTGAATTTCATCGTTTCATGAATGATTCGTGAAATAACCATGACTAAGCGAAGTTTTAGCTTAATTTTGATGTTTTCGTAGATATCAATCTACTTTCACCGCGAAACACGTTCTTTCGTCGAATTTCATCGTTTCATGAATGTTTCGTGAAATAACCATGGTTTAGCGAAGATTTAGCTTAATTTTGATGTTTTCATTGATATCAAGCTACTTTCACAGCAAAACACGATATTTCGTTGAATTTCATCGTTTCATGAAAGTTTCTTGAAATAACGATGATTTAGCGGAGATTTAGTTTAATATTGATGTTTTCGTAGATTGCAAGCTACTTTCACCGCGGAACACGTTATTTCGTTGAATTTCATCGTTTCATGAATGTTTCGTGAAATAACGACGATTTAGCGGAGATTTAGCTTAATATTGAAGGTTTCATAGAAATCAAGCTACTTTCACTGCGAAACACGTTATTTCGATGTATTTCCACGTTTCATGAATGTTTCGTGAAATAACCATTATTTAGAGAAGATTTAGCTTAATTTTGATATTTAATGGATAACTAGCTACTTTCACTGCGAAACACGTTATTTCGTAGAATTTCATCGTTTTATGAATGTTTCGTTAAATAACGATGATATAGCGAAGATTTAGCTTAATTTTCATGTTTTCGTAGAAATCAAGCTACTTTCACTGCGAAACTCGTTATTTCGATGAATTTCATCGTTTCATGAATGTTTCGTGAAATACCATGACTAATCGAAGTTTTAGCTTAATTTTGATGTTTACATCGATATCATTCTACTTTTACAGCGAAACACGTTCTTTCGTTGAATTTCATCGTTTCATGAATGTTTTGTGAAATAACCATGATTTACCGAAGATTGAGCTTAATTTTCATGTTTTCGTAGATATCAATCTACTTTCACCGCGAAACACATTCTTTCGTTGAATTTCATCGTTTAATGAATGTTTTGTGAAATAACCATTATTTAGCGATGATTTAGCTTAATTTTGATATTTTAATGGATAACTAGCTACTTTCACTGCGAAACACGTTATTTAGATGAATTTCATCGTTTCATGAATGTTTCGTGAAATAACCATGACTAAGCGAAGTTTTAGCTTAATTTTGATGTTTTCATCGATATCATTCTACTTTTACAGCGAAACACGTTCTTTCGTTGAATTTCATCGTTTCATGAATGTTTTGTGAAATAACCATGATTTACCGAAGATTTAGCTTAATTTTCATGTTTTCGTAGATTTCAATCTACTTTCACCGCGAAACACGTTCTTTCGTTGAATTTTTTCGTTTAATGAATGTTTTGTGAAATAACCATTATTTAGCGATGATTTAGCTTAATTTTGATATTTTAATGGATAACTAGCTACTTTCACTGCGAAGCACGTTATTTCGTAGAATTTCATCGTTTCACGAATGTTTCGTGAAATAACCCTGATTTAGCGAAGATTTAGCTTAATTTTCCTGTTTTCGTAGAAATCAAGCTACTTTCACTGCGAAACACGTTATTTCGTAGAATTTCATCGTTTTATGAATGTTTCGTTAAATAACGATGATATAGCGAAGATTTAGCTTAATTTTCATGTTTTCGTAGAAATCAAGCTACTTTCACTGCGAAACACGTTATTTCGATGAATTTCATCGTTTCATGAATGTGTCTTGAAATAACGATGATTTAGCGGAGATTTAGCTTAATATTGAAGGTTTCATAGAAATCAAGCTACTTTCACTGCGAAACACGTTATTTCGATGTATTTGCTCGTTTCATGAATGTTTCGTGAAATAACCATTATTTAGAGAAGATTTAGCTTAATTTTGATATTTAATGGATAACTAGCTACTTTCACTGCGAAACACGTTATTTCGTAGAATTTCATCGTTTTATGAATGTTTCGTTAAATAACGATGATATAGCGAAGATTTAGCTTAATTTTCATGTTTTCGTAGAGATCAAGCTACTTTCACTGCGAAACACGTTATTTCGATTAATTTCATCGTTTCATGAATGTTTCGTGAAATAACCATGACTAATCGAAGTTTTAGCTTAATTTTGATGTTTTCATCGATATCATTCTACTTTTACAGCGAAACACGTTCTTTCGTTGAATTTCATCGTTTCATGAATGTTTTGTGAAATAACCATGATTTACCGAAGATTTAGCTTAATTTTCATGTTTTCGTACATATCAATCTACTTTCACCGCGAAACACGTTCTTTCGTTGAATTTCATCGTTTCATGAATGTTTCGTGAAATAACCATGGTTTAGCGAAGATTTAGCTTAATTTTGATGTTTTCATTGATATCGAGCTACTTTCACAGCAAAACACGATATTTCGTTGAATTTCAGCGTTTCATGAAAGTTTCTTGAAATAACGATGATTTAGCGGAGATTTAGTTTAATATTGATGTTTTCGTAGATAGCAAGCTACTTTCACCGCGGAACACGTTATTTCGTTGAATTTCATCGTTTCATGAATGTTTTGTGAAATAACCATGATTTACCGAAGATTTAGCTTAATTTTCATGTTTTCGTAGATATCAATCTACTTTCACCGCGAAACACGTTCTTTCGTTGAATTTCATCGTTTAATGAATGTTTTGTGAAATAACCATTATTTAGCGATGATTTAGCTTAATTTTGATATTTTAATGGATAACTAGCTACTTTCACTGCGAAACACGTTATTTCGTAGAATTTCATCGTTTCACGAATGTTTCGTGAAATAACCATGACTAAGCGAAGTTTTAGCTTAATTTTGATGTTTTCATAGATATCAATCTACTTTCACCGTGAAACAGGTTATTTCGTTGAATTTCATCGTTTCATGAATGTGTCTTGAAATAACGATGATTTAGCGGAGATTTAGCTTAATATTGAAGGTTTCATAGAAATCAAGCTACTTTCACTGCGAAACACGTTATTTCGATGTGTTTCCTCGTTTCATGAATGTTTCGTGAAATAACCATTATTTAGAGAATATTTAGCTTAATTTTGATGATTTAATGGATAACTAGCTACTTTCACTGCGAAACACGTTATTTCGTAGAATTTCATCGTTTTATGAATGTTTCGTGAAATAACGATGATATAGCGAAGATTTAGCTTAATTTTCATGTTTTCGTAGAAATCAAGCTACTTTCACTGCGAAACACGTTATTTCGATGAATTTCATCGTTTCATGAATGTTTCGTGAAATAACCATGACTAATCGAAGTTTTAGCTTAATTTTGATGTTTTCATCGATATCATTCTACTTTCACAGCGAAACACGTTCTTTCGTTGAATTTCATCGTTTCATGAATGTTTTGTGAAATAACCATGATTGACCGAAGATTTAGCTTAATTTTCATGTTTTCGTAGATATCAAGCTACTTTCACTGCGAAACACGTTATTTCGTCGAATTTCAACGTTTCATGAATGTTTCGTGAAATAACCATGGTTTAGCGAAGATTTAGCTTAATTTTGATGTTTTCATTGATATCAAGCTACTTTCACAGCAAAACACGATATTTCGTTGAATTTCATCGTTTCATGAAAGTTTCTTGAAATAACGATGATTTAGCGGAGATTTAGTTTAATATTGATGTTTTCGTAGATTGCAAGCTACTTTCACCGCGGAACACGTTATTTCGTTGAATTTCATCGTTTCATGGATGTTTCGTGAAATAACCATGATTTAGCGAAGATTTATCTTAATTTTCATGTTTTCGTAGATATCAAGATACTTTCACTGCGAAACCCGTTATTTCGATGTATTTCCTCGTTTCATGAATGTTTCGTGAAATAACCATTGTTTAGAGAAGATTTAGCTTAATTTTGATATTTTAATGGATAACTAGCTACTTTCACTGCGAAACACGTTATTTCGTAGAATTTCATCGTTTTAAGTATGCTTCGTGAAATAACGATGCTATTGCGAAGATTTAGCTTAATTTCCATGTTTTCGTAGAAACCAAGCTACTTTCACTACGAAACACGTTATTTCGATGAATTTCATCGTTTCATGAATGTTTTGTGAAATAACCATGATTTACCGAAGATTTAGCTTAATTTTCATGTTTTCGTTGATTTCAATCAACTTTCACTGCGAAACACGTTCTTTCGTTGAATTTCATCGTTTAATGAATGTTTTGTGAAATAACCATTATTTAGCGATGATTTAGCTTAATTTTGATATTTTAATGGATAACTAGCTACTTTCACTGCGAAACACGTTATTTCGTGAATTTCCTCGTTTCATGAAAGTTTCAACTAAATAACGATGACTCAGTGGAGATTTAGTTTAATATTGATGTTTTTGTATAGCAAGTCACTTTCACCGCGGAACACGTTATTTCGTTGAATTTCATCGTTTCATGAATGTTTTGTGGTAATAACCATGATTTACTGATATCTTTAGTTAATTTTCATGTTTTCGCAATACCAATATACTTTCACTGCGAAACACGTTCTTCTTGTTGAATTTCATCGTTTAATGAATGTTTTGTGAAATAACCATTATTTATGGACCTATCAGCTGCAATTTTGATATTTTAACGAGGTTAGCTACTTTCATGGCGAAACATGTTATTTTGTAGAATTTTATTAATTTTGATTTAACGTTTTGTGAAACAACTTGATTTAGCGAAGATTTAGTCGCAATCTTCATGTTTTTGTAATCAAGCTACTTTCAACTGCGAATACGTTATTCGATGAATTTCATCGTTTCATGAATGTTTTGTGAAATAGCCATGCTCAATCGAAGTTTGAGCTTAATTTCGATGTTTTCACAGATATCTAGCTACTTTCACCGCGAAACACGTTATTTCGTTGAATTTCATCGTTTCACGAATGTTTCGTGAAATAACCATGTTTTAGCGGAGTTATTTAGCTTAATTTTCATGTTTTCGTAGAAATCAAGCTACTTTCACTGCGAAACACGTTATTTCGATGAATTTCATCGTTTCATGAATGTGTCTTGAAATAACGATGATTTAGCGGAGATTTAGCTTAATATTGAATGTTTCATAGAAATCAAGCTACTTTCACTGCGAAACACGTTATTTCGATGTATTTGCTCGTTTCATGAATGTTTCGTGAAATAACCATTATTTAGAGAAGATTTAGCTTAATTTTGATATTTAATGGATAACTAGCTACTTTCACTGCGAAACACGTTATTTCGTAGAATTTCATCGTTTTATGAATGTTTCGTTAAATAACGATGATATAGCGAAGATTTAGCTTAATTTTCATGTTTTCGTAGAGATCAAGCTACTTTCACTGCGAAACACGTTATTTCGATTAATTTCATCGTTTCATGAATGTTTCGTGAAATAACCATGACTAATCGAAGTTTTAGCTTAATTTTGATGTTTTCATCGATATCATTCTACTTTTACAGCGAAACACGTTCTTTCGTTGAATTTCATCGTTTCATGAATGTTTTGTGAAATAACCATGATTTACCGAAGATTTAGCTTAATTTTCATGTTTTCGTAGAAATCAAGCTACTTTCACTGCGAAACACGTTATTTCGATGAATTTCATCGTTTCATTAATGTTTCGTGAAATAACCATGACTAATCGAAGTTTTAGCTTAATTTTGATGTTTTCATCGATATCATTCTACTTTCACAGCGAAACACGTTCTTTCGTTGAATTTCATCGTTTCATGAATGTTTTGTGAAATAACCATGATTTACCGAAGATTTAGCTTAATTTTCATGTTTTCGTAGATATCAAGCTACTTTCACTGCGAAACACGTTATTTCGTCGAATTTCAACGTTTCATGAATGTTTCGTGAAATAACCATGGTTTAGCGAAGATTTAGCTTAATTTTCATGTTTTCGTAGATATCAAGCTACTTTCACTGCGAAACCCGTTATTTCGATGTATTTCCTCGTTTCATGAATGTTTCGTGAAATAACCATTGTTTAGAGAAGATTTAGCTTAATTTTGATATTTTAATGGATAACTAGCTACTTTCACAGAGAAACACGTTATTTCGTAGAATTTCATCGTTTTATGAATGCTTCGTGAAATAACGATGCTATTGCGAAGATTTAGCTTAATTTTCATGTTTTCGTAGAAATCAAGCTACTTTCACTGCGAAACACGTTATTTCGATGAATTTCATCGTTTCATGAAAGTTTCTTGAAATAACGATGATTTAGCGGAGATTTAGTTTAATATTGATGTTTTCGTAGATTGCAAGCTACTTTCACCGCGGAACACGTTATTTCGTTGAATTTCATCGTTTCATGAATGTTTCGTGAAATAACCATGTCTAGTCGAAGTTTTAGCTTAATTTTGATGTTTTCATAGATATCAAGCTACTTTCACCGCGAAACACGTTATTTCGTTGAATTTCATAGTTTCATGAATGTTTCGTGAAATAACGATGATTTAGCGGAGATTTAGCTTAATAATGAAGGTTTCATAGAAATCAAGCTACTTTCACTGCGAAACACGTTATTTCGATGTATTTCCTCGTTTCATGAATATTTCGTGAAATAACCATTATTTAGAGAAGATTTAGCTTAATTTTGATATTTAATGGATAACTAGCTACTTTCACTGCGAAACACTTTATTTCGTAGAATTTCATCGTTTTATGAATGTTTCGTGAAATAACGATGATATAGCGAAGATTTAGATTAATTTTCATGGTTTCGTAGAAATCAAGCTACTTTCACTGCGAAACACGTTATTTCGATGAATTTCATCGTTTGATGAATGTTTCGTGAAATAACCATGTCTATTCGAAGTTTTAGCTTAATTTTGAAGATTTCATAGATATCAATCTACTTTCACTGCGAAACACGATATTTCGTTGAATTACATGTTTCATGAATGTTTCGTGAAATAACCATGATTTACCGAAGATTTAGCGTAATTTTGATGTTTTAATGGATAACTAGCTACTTTCACTGCGAAACACGTTATTTAGTTGAATTTCATCGTTTCATGAATGTTTCGTGAAATAACCATGACTAAGCGAAGTTTTAGCTTAATTTGGATGTTTTCATAGATATCATTCTACTTTCACCGTGAAACAGGTTATTTCGTTGAATTTCATCGTTTCATGAATGTGTCTTGAAATAACGATGATTTAGCGGAGATTTAGCTTAATATTGAAGGTTTCATAGAAATCAAGCTACTTTCACTGCGAAACACGTTATTTCGATGTATTTCCACGTTTCATGAATGTTTCGTGAAATAACCATTATTTAGAGAAGATTTAGCTTAATTTTGATATTTAATGGATAACTAGCTACTTTCAGTGCGAATTACGTTATTTCGTAGAATTTCATCGTTTTATGAATGTTTCGTTATATAACGATGATATAGCGAAGATTTAGCTTAATTTTCATGTTTTCGTAGAAATCAAGCTACTTTCACTGCGAAACACGTTATTTCGATGAATTTCATCGTTTCATGAATGTTTCGTGAAATAACCATGTCTAATCGAAGTTTTAGCTTAATTTTGATGTTTTCATAGATATCAATCTACTTTCGCTGCGAAACACGATATTTCGTTGAATTACATGTATCATGAATGTTTCGTGAAATAACCATGATTTACCGAAGATTTAGCGTAATTTTGATGTTTTAATGGATAACTAGCTACTCTCACTGCGAAACACGTTATTTAGTTGAATTTCATCGTTTCATGAATGATTCGTGAAATAACCATGACTAAGCGAAGTTTTAGCTTAATTTTGATGTTTTCGTAGATATCAATCTACTTTCACCGCGAAACACGTTCTTTCGTCGAATTTCATCGTTTCATGAATGTTTCGTGAAATAACCATGGTTTAGCGAAGATTTAGCTTAATTTTGATGTTTTCATTGATATCAAGCTACTTTCACAGCAAAACACGATATTTCGTTGAATTTCATCGTTTCATGAAAGTTTCTTGAAATAACGATGATTTAGCGGAGATTTAGTTTAATATTGATGTTTTCGTAGATTGCAAGCTACTTTCACCGCGGAACACGTTATTTCGTTGAATTTCATCGTTTCATGAATGTTTCGTGAAATAACGACGATTTAGCGGAGATTTAGCTTAATATTGAAGGTTTCATAGAAATCAAGCTACTTTCACTGCGAAACACGTTATTTCGATTTATTTCCACGTTTCATGAATGTTCGTGAAATAACCATTATTTAGAGAAGATTTAGCTTAATTTTGATATTTAATGGATAACTAGCTATTTTCACTGCGAAACACTTTATTTCGTAGAATTTCATCGTTTTATGAATGTTTCGTGAAATAACGATGATATAGCGAAGATTTAGCTTAATTTTCATGTTTTCGTAGAAATCAAGCTACTTTCACTGCGAAACACGTTATTTCGATGAATTTCATCGTTTCATGAATGTTTCGTGAAATAACCATGTCTAATCGAAGTTTTAGCTTAATTTTGATGTTTTCATAGATATCAATCTACTTTCACTGCGAAACACGATATTTCGTTGAATTACATGTTTCATGAATGTTTCGTGAAATAACCATGATTTACCGAAGATTTAGCGTAATTTTGATGTTTTAATGTATAACTAGCTACTTTCACTGCGAAACACGTTATTTCGTAGAATTTCATCGTTTCACGAATGTTTCGTGAAATAACCATGACTAAGCGAAGTTTTAGCTTAATTTTGATGTTTTCATAGATATCAATCTACTTTCACCGTGAAACAGGTTATTTCGTTGAATTTCATCGTTTCATGAATGTGTCTTGAAATAACGATGATTTAGCGGAGATTTAGCTTAATATTGAAGGTTTCATAGAAATCAAGCTACTTTCACTGCGAAACACGTTATTTCGATGTGTTTCCTCGTTTCATGAATGTTTCGTGAAATAACCATTATTTAGAGAATATTTAGCTTAATTTTGATATTTAATGGATAACTAGCTACTTTCACTGCGAAACACGTTATTTCGTAGAATTTCATCGTTTTATGAATGTTTCGTGAAATAACGATGATATAGCGAAGATTTAGCTTAATTTTCATGTTTTCGTAGAAATCAAGCTACTTTCACTGCGAAACACGTTATTTCGATGAATTTGAAGATTTAGCTTAATTTTCGTGTTTTCGTAAAAATCAAGCTACTTTCACTGCGAAACACGTTATTTCGATAAATTTCATCGTTTCATGAATATTTTGAGAAATAACCATGACTAATCGAAGTTTTAGCTTAATTTTGATGTTTTCATCGATATAATTTTCTACTTTCACAGCAAAACACGTTCTTTCGTTGAATTTCATTCATTTCATGAATGTTTTGTGAAATAACCATGATTTACCGAAGATTTAGCTTGATTTTCATGTTTTCGTAGATATAAGCTACTTTCACTGCGAAACACGTTCTTTCGTTGAATTTCATCGTTTCATGAATGTTTTGTGAAATAACCATGATTTACCTGAAGATTTAGCTTAATTTTCATGTTTTCGTAGATATCAAGCTACTTCCACTGCGAAACACGATATTTCGTTGAATTTCATCGTTTCATGAAAGTTTCTTGAAATAACGAAGATTTAGCGGAGATTTAGTTTAATATTGATGTTTTCGTAGATTGCAAGCTACTTTCACCGCGGAACACGTTATTTCGTTGAATTTCATCGTTTCATGAATGTTTCGTGAAATAACCATGATTTAGTGAAGATTTAGCTTAATTTTCATGTTTTCGAAGATATCAAGCTACTTTCACTGCGAAACCCGTAATTTCGATGTATTTCCTCGTTTCATGAATGTTTCGTGAAATAACCATTGTTTAGAGAAGATTTAGCTTAATTTTGATATTTTAATGGATAACTAGCTACTTTCACTGCGAAACACGTTATTTCGTAGAATTTCATCGTTTTATGTATGCTTCGTGAAATAACGATGCTATTGCGAAGATTTAGCTTAATTTTCATGTTTTCGTAGAAATCAAGCCACTTTCACTGCGAAACACATTATTTTCGATGAATTTCATCGTTTTCATGAATGTTTCGTGAAATAACCATGTCTAATCGAAGTTTTAGCTTCATTTTGATGTTTTCGTAGATATCAATCTACTTTCACCGCGAAACACGTTATTTCGTTGTCAGAATTTCATCGTTTCATGAATGTTCATGAAATAACAATGATTTTCACAGAAATTAGCTTGGTGTTGATGGTATCGTAGTATCAAGCTACTTTAGCTGGAGCACGTTATTTAGTTGAATTTCATCGTTTCATGAATGATTCGTGAATAACCATGACTGCAGCGAAGTTTTCAGCTTAATTTTGATGTTTTCGTAGATATCAATCTACTTTCACCGCGGAATTCATTCTTTCGTTGAATTTCATCGTTTCATGAATGTTCATGAAATAGCCATGGTTAACAAAGATTTAGCTTGGTTTTGATGTTTCATTGATATAGAGACTACTTTCACTGCGAAACCCGTTATTTCGATGTATTTCCTCGTTTCATGAATGTTTCGTGAAATAACCATTGTTTAGAGAAGATTTAGCTTAATTTTGATATTTTAATGGATAACTAGCTACTTTCACAGAGAAACACGTTATTTCGTAGAATTTCATCGTTTTATGAATGCTTCGTGAAATAACGATGCTATTGCGAAGATTTAGCTTAATTTTCATGTTTTCGTAGAAATCAAGCTACTTTCACTGCGAAACACGTTATTTCGATGAATTTCATCGTTTCATGAATGTTTCGTGAAATAACCATGTCTAGTCGAAGTTTTAGCTTAATTTTGATGTTTTCATAGATATCAAGCTACTTTCACCGCGAAACACGTTATTTCGTTGAATTTCATAGTTTCATGAATGTTTCGTGAAATAACGATGATTTAGCGGAGATTTAGCTTAATAATGAAGGTTTCATAGAAATCAAGCTACTTTCACTGCGAAACACGTTATTTCGATGTATTTCCTCGTTTCATGAATATTTCGTGAAATAACCATTATTTAGAGAAGATTTAGCTTAATTTTGATATTTAATGGATAACTAGCTACTTTCACTGCGAAACACTTTATTTCGTAGAATTTCATCGTGTTATGAATGTTTCGTGAAATAACGATGATATAGCGAAGATTTAGATTAATTTTCATGTTTTCGTCAAGAAATCAAGCTACTTTCACTGCGAAACACGTTATTTCGATGAATTTCATCGTTTGATGAATGTTTCGTGAAATAACCATGTCTATTCGAAGTTTTAGCTTAATTTTGAAGATTTCAAAGATATCAATCTACTTTCACTGCGAAACACGATATTTCGTTGAATTACATGTTTCATGAATGTTTCGTGAAATAACCATGATTTACCGAAGATTTAGCGTAATTTTGATGTTTTAATGGATAACTAGCTACTTTCACTGCGAAACACGTTATTTAGTTGAATTTCATCGTTTCATGAATGTTTCGTGAAATAACCATGACTAAGCGAAGTTTTAGCTTAATTTGGATGTTTTCATAGATATCATTCTACTTTCACCGTGAAACAGGTAATTTCGTTGAATTTCATCGTTTCATGAATGTGTCTTGAAATAACGATGATTTAGCGGAGATTTAGCTTAATATTGAAGGTTTCATAGAAATCAAGCTTCTTTCACTGCGAAACACGTTATTTCGATGTATTTCCACGTTTCATGAATGTTTCGTGAAATAACCATTATTTAGAGAAGATTTAGCTTAATTTTGATATTTAATGGATACCTAGCTACTTTCACTGCGAATTACGTTATTTCGTAGAATTTCATCGTTTTATGAATGTTTCGTTAAATAACGATGATATAGCGAAGATTTAGCTTAATTTTCATGTTTTCGTAGAGATCAAGCTACTTTCACTGCGAAACACGTTATTTCGATTAATTTCATCGTTTCATGAATGTTTCGTGAAATAACCATGACTAATCGAAGTTTTAGCTTAATTTTAATGTATTCATAGATATCAATCTACTTTCACGGCGAAACACGTTCTTTCGTTGAATTTCATCGTTTCATGAATGTTTCGTGAAATAACCATGGTTTAGCGAAGATTTAGCTTAATTTTGATGTTTTCATTGATATCAAGCTACTTTCACAGCAAAACACGATATTTCGTTGAATTTCATCGTTTCATGAAAGTTTCTTGAAATAACGATGATTTAGCGGAGATTTAGTTTAATATTGATGTTTTCGTAGATTGCAAGCTACTTTCACCGCGGAACACGTTATTTCGTTGAATTTCATCGTTTTATGAATGCTTCGTGAAATAACGATGCTATTGCGAAGATTTAGCTTAATTTTCATGTTTTCGTAGAAATCAAGCTACTTTCACTGCGAAACACGTTATTTCGATGTATTTCTTCGTTTCATGAATGTTCGTGAAATAACCATTATTTAGAGAAGATTTAGCTTAATTTTGATATTTAATGGATAACTAGCTATTTTCACTGCGAAACACTTTATTTCGTAGAATTTCATCGTTTTATGAATGTTTCGTGAAATAACGATGATATAGCGAAGATTTAGCTTAATTTTCATGTTTTCGTAGAAATCAAGCTACTTTCACTGCGAAACACGTTATTTCGATGAATTTCATCGTTTCATGAATGTTTCGTGAAATAACCATGTCTAATCGAAGTTTTAGCTTAATTTTGATGTTTTCCTAGATATCAATCTACTTTCGCTGCGAAACACGATATTTCGTTGAATTACATGTTTCATGAATGTTTCGTGAAATAACCATGATTTACCGAAGATTTAGCGTAATTTTGATGTTTTAATGTATAACTAGCTACTTTCACTGCGAAACACGTTATTTAGTTGAATTTCATCGTTTCATGAATGTTTCGTGAAATAACCATGACTAAGCGAAGTTTTAGCTTAATTTTGATGTTTTCACAGATATCAATCTACTTTCACCGTGAAACAGGTTATTTCGTTGAATTTCATCGTTTCATGAATGTGTCTTGAAATAACGATGATTTAGCGGAGATTTAGCTTAATATTGAAGGTTTCATAGAAATCAAGCTACTTTCACTGCGAAACACGTTATTTCGATGTGTTTCCTCGTTTCATGAATGTTTCGTGAAATAACCATTATTTAGAGAATATTTAGCTTAATTTTGATATTTAATGGATAACTAGCTACTTTCACTGCGAAACACGTTATTTCGTAGAATTTCATCGTTTTATGAATGTTTCGTGAAATAACGATGATATAGCAAAGATTTAGCTTAATTTTCATGTTTTCGTAGAAATCAAGCTACTTTCACTGCGAAACACGTTATTTCGATGAATTTCAGCGTTTCATGAATGTTTTGTGAAATAACCATGACTAATCGAAGTTTTAGCTTAATTTTGATGTTTTCATCGATATCATTCTACTTTCACAGCGAAACACGTTCTTTCGTTGAATTTCATCGTTTCATGAATGTTTTGTGAAATAACCATGATTTACCGAAGATTTAGCTTAATTTTCATGTTTTCGTAGATATCAAGCTACTTTCACTGCGAAACACGTTATTTCGTCGAATTTCAACGTTTCATGAATGTTTCGTGAAATAACCATGGTTTAGCGAAGATTTAGCTTAATTTTGATGTTTTCATTGATATCAAGCTACTTTCACAGCAAAACACGATATTTCGTTGAATTTCATCGTTTCATGAAAGTTTCTTGAAATAACGATGATTTAGCGGAGATTTAGTTTAATATTGATGTTTTCGTAGATTGCAAGCTACTTTCACCGCGGAACACGTTATTTCGTTGAATTTCATCGTTTCATGGATGTTTCGTGAAATAACCATGATTTAGCGAAGATTTTACCTTAATTTTCATGTTTTCGTAGATATCAAGATACTTTCACTGCGAAACCCGTTATTTCGATGTATTTCCTCGTTTCATGAATGTTTCGTGAAATAACCATTGTTTAGAGAAGATTTAGCTTAATTTTGATATTTTAATGGATAACTAGCTACTTTCCCTGCTAAACACGTTATTTCGTAGAATTTCATCGTTTTATGTATGCTTCGTGAAATAACGATGCTATTGCGAAGATTTAGATTAATTTTCATGTTTTCGTAGAAATCAAGCCACTTTCACTGCGAAACACGTTATTTCGATGAATTTCATCGTTTCATGAATGTTTCGTGAAATAACCATGTCTAGTCGAAGTTTTAGCTTAATTTTGATGTTTTCATAGATATCAAGCTACTTTCACCGCGAAACACGTTATTTCGTTGAATTTCATAGTTTCATTAATGTTTCGTGAAATAACGATGATTTAGCGGAGATTTAGCTTAATATTGAAGGTTTCATAGAAATCAAGCTACTTTCACTGCGAAACACGTTATTTCGATGTAATTCCTCGTTTCATGAATGTTTCGTGAAATAACCATTATTTAGAGAAGATTTAGCTTAATTTTGATATTTAATGGATAACTAGCTACTTTCACTGCGAAACACTTTATTACGTAGAATTTCATCGTTTTATGAATGTTTCGTGAAATAACGATGATATAGCGAAGATTTAGCTTAATTTTCATGTTTTCGTAGAAATCAAGCTACTTTCACTGCGAAACACGTTATTTCGATGAATTTCATCGTTTCATGAATGTTTCGTCAAATAACCATGTCTAATCGAAGTTTTAGCTTAATTTTGACGTTTTCATAGATATCAATCTACTTTCACTGCGAAACACGATATTTCGTTGAATTACATGTTTCATGAATGTTTCGTGAAATAACCATGATTTACCGAAGATTTAGCGTAATTTTGATGTTTTAATGGATAACTAGCTGCCTTCACTGCGAAACACGTTATTTAGTTGAATTTCATCGTTTCATGAATGTTTCGTGAAATAACCATGACTAAGCGAAGTTTAGTTTAATTTTGATGTTTTCATAGGTATCAATCTACTTTCACCGTGAAACAGGTTATTTCGTTGAATTTCATCGTTTCATGAATGTGTCTTGAAATAACGATGATAGAGCGGAGATTTAGCTTAATTTTCATGTTTTCGTAGATAGCAAGCTACTTTTACTGCGAAACACGTTATTTCGATGTATTTCCACGTTTGATGAATGTTTCGTGAAATAACCATTATTTAGAGAAGATTTAGCTTAATTTTGATATTTAATGGATAACTAGCTACTTTCACTGCGAAACACGTTATTTCGTAGAATTTCATCGTTTTATGAATGTTTCGTTAAATAACGATGATATAGCGAAGATTTAGCTTAATTTTCATGTTTTCGTAGAAATCAAGCTACTTTCACTGCGAAACTCGTTATTTCGATGAATTTCATCGTTTCATGAATGTTTCGTGAAATACCATGACTAATCGAAGTTTTAGCTTAATTTTGATGTTTACATCGATATCATTCTACTTTTACAGCGAAACACGTTCTTTCGTTGAATTTCATCGTTTCATGAATGTTTTGTGAAATAACCATGATTTACCGAAGATTTAGCTTAATTTTCATGTTTTCGTAGATATCAATCTACTTTCACCGCGAAACACATTCTTTCGTTGAATTTCATCGTTTAATGAATGTTTTGTGAAATAACCATTATTTAGCGATGATTTAGCTTAATTTTGATATTTTAATGGATAACTAGCTACTTTCACTGCGAAACACGTTATTTAGTTGAATTTCATCGTTTCATGAATGTTTCGTGAAATAACCATGACTAAGCGAAGTTTTAGCTTAATTTTGATGTTTTCATCGATATCATTCAACTTTTACACCGAAACACGTTCTTTCGTTGAATTTCATCGTTTCATGAATGTTTTGTGAAATAACCATGATTTACCGAAGATTTAGCTTAATTTTCAAGTTTTCGTAGATTTCAATCTACTTTCTCCGCGAAACACGTTCTTTCGTTGAATTTTTTCGTTTAATGAATGTTTTGTGAAATAACCATTATTTAGCGATGATTTAGCTTAATTTTGATATTTTAATGGATAACTAGCTACTTTCACTGCGAAGCACGTTATTTCGAAGAATTTCATCGTTTCACGAATGTTTCGTGAAATAACCCTGATTTAGCGAAGATTTAGCTTAATTTTCCTGTTTTCGTAGAAATCAAGCTACTTTCACTGCGAAACACGTTATTTCGTAGAATTTCATCGTTTTATGAATGTTTCGTGAAATAACGATGATATAGCGAAGATTTAGGTTAATTTTCATGTTTTCGTAGATATCAAGCTACTTTCACTGCAAAACACGTTATTTCGTCGAATTTCAACGTTTCATGAATGTTTCGTGAAATAACCATGGTTTAGCGAAGATTTAGATTAATTTTGATGTTTTCATTGATATCAAGCTACTTTCACAGCAAAACACGATATTTCGTTGAATTTCATCGTTTCATGAAAGTTTCTTGAAATAACGATGATTTAGCGGAGATTTAGTTTAATATTGATGTTTTCGTAGATAGCAAGCTACTTTCACCGCGGAACACGTTATTTCGTTGAATTTCATCGTTTCATGAATGTTTTGTGAAATAACCATGATTTACCGAAGATTTAGCTTAATTTTCATGTTTTCGTAGATATCAATCTACTTTTACCGCGAAACACGTTCTTTCGTTGAATTTTTTCGTTTAATGAATGTTTTGTGAAATAACCATTATTTAGCGATGATTTAGCTTAATTTTGATATTTTAATGGATAACTAGCTACTTTCACTGCGAAACACGTTATTTCGTAGAATTTCATTGTTTCACGAATGTTTCGTGAAATAACCATGGTTTAGCGAAGATTTAGCTTAATTTTGATGTTTTCATTGATATCAAGCTACTTTCACAGCAAAACACGATATTTCGTTGAATTTCATCGTTTCATGAAAGTTTCTTGAAATAACCATTATTTAGCGATGATTTAGCTTAATTTTGATATTTTAATGGATAACTAGCTACTTTCACTGCGAAACACGTTATTTCGTAGAATTTCATCGTTTCACGATTGTTTCGTGAAATAACCCTGATTTAGCGAAGATTTAGCTTAATTTTCATGTAATTTTTGTAGAAATCAAGCTACTTTCACTGCGAAACACGTTATTTCGATGAATTTCATCGTTTCATGAATGTTTCGTGAAATAACCATGTCTAATCGAAGTTTTAGCTTAATTTCGATGTTTTCATAGATATCAATCTACTTTCACTGCGAAACACGATATTTCGTTGAATTACATGTCTCATGAATGTTTCGTGAAATAACCATGATTTACCGAAGATTTAGCGTAATTTTGATGTTTTAATGGATAACTAGCTACTTTCACTGCGAAACACGTTATTTCGCAGAATTTCATCGTTTCATGAATGTGTCGTGAAATAACCAAGACTAAGCGAAGTTTTAGCTTAATTTTGATGTTTTCATAGATATCAATCTACTTTCACCGCGAAACATGTTATTTCGTTGAATTCCATCGTTTCATGAAAGTTTCGTGAAATAACGATGATTTATCGGAGAATTAGCTTAATATTGATGGTTTAATAGAAATCAAGCTACTTTCACTGCGAAATACGTTATTTAGTTGAATTTCATCGTTTCATGAATGTTACGTGAAATAAACATTATTTAGAGAAGATTTAGCTTAATTTTGATATTTTAATGGATAACTAGCTACTTTCACTGCGAAACACGGTATTTCGTTGAATTTCATTGTTTCATGTATGTTTCGTGAAATAACCATGATTTACCGAAGATTTAGCTTAATTTTCATGTTTTCGTAGATATCAAGATACTTTCACTGCGAAACACGTTATTTCGATGTATTTCCTCGTTTCATGAATGTTTCGTGAAATAACCATTATTTAGAGAAGTTTTAGCTTAATTTTGATATTTTAATGGATAACTAGCTACTTTCACTGCGAAACACGTTATTTCGTAGAATTTCATTGTTTTATGAATGTTTCGTGAAATAACGATGATATAGCGAAGATTTAGCTTAATTTTCATGTTTTCGTAGAAATCAAGCCACTTTCACTGCGAAACACGTTATTTCGATGAATTTCATCGTTTCATGAATGTTTCGTGAAATAACCATGAGTAATCGAAGTTTTAGCTTAATTTTGATGTTTTCATAGATAGCAATCTACTTTCACCGCGAAACACGTTCTTTCGTTGAATTTCATCGTTTCATGAATGTTTCGTGAAGTAACCATGGTTTAGCGAAGATTTAGCTTAATTTTGATGTTTTCATTGATATCAAGCTACTTTCACAGCAAAACATGATATTTCGTTGAATTTCATCGTTTCATGAAAGTTTCTTGAAATAACGATGATTTAGCGGAGTTTTAGTTTAATATTGATGTATTCGTAGATAGCAAGCTATTTTCACCGCGGAACACGTTATTTCGTTTAATATCAATGTTTCATGAATGTTTCGTGAAATAACTATGATTTTTCGAACATTTACCTTAATTTTCATGTTTTCGTAGATATCAAGCTACTTTCACTGCGAAACACGTTATTTCGATGTATTTCATCGTTACATGAATGTTTCGCGAAATAACCATTATTCAGCGAAGATTTAGCTTAATTTTGATATTTTAATGGATATCTAGCAACTTTCACTGCGAAACACGTTATTTCGTTGAATTTCATCGTTTCATGAATGTGTCGTGAAATAACGATGATTTAGAGGAGATTTAGCTTAATATTGAAGGTTTCATAGAAATCAGGCTACTTTCACTGCGAAACACGTTATTTCGTTGAATTACATGTTTCATGAATGTTTCGTGAAATAACCATGACGAAGCGAAGTTTTAGCTTAATTTTGATGTTTTCATAGATATCAATCTACTCTCACCGTGAAACAGGTTATTTCGTTGAATTTCATCGTTTCATGAATGTGTCTTGAAATAACGATGATTTAGCGGAGATTTAGCTTAATATTGAAGGTTTCATAGAAATCAAGCTACTTTCACTGCGAAACACGTTATTTCGATGTATTTCCACGTTTCATGAATGTTTCGTGAAATAAGCATTATTTAGAGAAGATTTAGCTTAATTTTGATATTTAATGGATAACTAGCTACTTTCACTGCGAAACACGTTATTTCGTAGAATTTCATCGTTTTATGAATGTTTCGTTAAATAACGATGATATAGCGAAGATTTAGCTTAATTTTCATGTTTTCGTAGAAATCAAGCTACTTTCACTGCGAAACTCGTTATTTCGATGAATTTCATCGTTTCATGAATGTTTCGTGAAATACCATGACTAATCGAAGTTTTAGCTTAATTTTGATGTTTTCATCGATATCATTCTACTTTTACAGCGAAACACGTTCTTTCGTTGAATTTCATCGTTTCATGAATGTTTTGTGAAATAACCATGATTTACCGAAGATTTAGCTTAATTTTCATGTTTTCGTAGATATCAATCTACTTTCACCGCGAAACACGTTCTTTCGTTGAATTTCATCGTTTAATGAATGTTTTGTGAAATAACCATTATTTAGCGATGATTTAGCTTAATTTTGATATTTTAATGGATAACTAGCTACTTTCACTGCGAAACACGTTATTTAGTTGAATTTCATCGTTTCATGAATGTTTCGTGAAATAACCATGACTAAGCGAAGTTTTAGCTTAATTTTGATGTTTTCATCGATATCATTCAACTTTTACACCGAAACACGTTCTTTCGTTGAATTTCATCGTTTCATGAATGTTTTGTGAAATAACCATGATTTACCGAAGATTTAGCTTAATTTTCAAGTTTTCGTAGATTTCAATCTACTTTCTCCGCGAAACACGTTCTTTCGTTGAATTTTTTCGTTTAATGAATGTTTTGTGAAATAACCATTATTTAGCGATGATTTAGCTTAATTTTGATATTTTAATGGATAACTAGCTACTTTCACTGCGAAGCACGTTATTTCGTAGAATTTCATCGTTTCACGAATGATTCGTGAAATAACCCTGATTTAGCGAAGATTTAGCTTAATTTTCCTGTTTTCGTAGAAATGAAGCTACTTTCACTGCGAAACACGTTATTTCGTCGAATTTCAACGTTTCATGAATGTTTCGTGAAATAACGATGATATAGCGAAGATTTAGCTTAATTTTCATGTTTTCGTAGATATCAAGCTACTTTCACTGCAAAACACGTTATTTCGTCGAATTTCAACGTTTCATGAATGTTTCGTGAAATAACCATGGTTTAGCAAAAATTTGAGCTTAATTTTGATGTTTTCATTGATATCAAGCTACTTTCACAGCAAAACACGATATTTCGTTGAATTTCATCGTTTCATGAAAGTTTCTTGAAATAACGATGATTTAGCGGAGATTTAGTTTAATATTGATGTTTTCGTAGATAGCAAGCTACTTTCACCGCGGAACACGTTATTTCGTTGAATTTCATCGTTTCATGAATGTTTTGTGAAATAACCATGATTTACCGAAGATTTAGCTTAATTTTCATGTTTTCGTAGATATCAATCTACTTTCACCGCGAAACACGTTCTTTCGTTGAATTTTTTCGTTTAATGAATGTTTTGTGAAATAACCATTATTTAGCGATGATTTAGCTTAATTTTGATATTTTAATGGATAACTAGCTACTTTCACTGCGAAACACGTTATTTCGTAGAATTTCATTGTTTCACGAATGTTTCGTGAAATAACCATGGTTTAGCGAAGATTTAGCTTAATTTTGATGTTTTCATTGATATCAAGCTACTTTCACAGCAAAACACGATATTTCGTTGAATTTCATCGTTTCATGAAAGTTTCTTGAAATAACCATTATTTAGCGATGATTTAGCTTAATTTTGATATTTTAATGGATAACTAGCTACTTTCACTGCGAAACACGTTATTTCGTAGAATTTCATCGTTTCACGAATGTTTCGTGAAATAACCCTGATTTAGCGAAGATTTAGCTTAATTTTCATTAATTTTTGTAGAAATCAAGCTACTTTCACTGCGAAACACGTTATTTCGATGAATTTCATCGTTTCATGAATGTTTCGTGAAATAACCATGTCTAATCGAAGTTTTAGCTTAATTTCGATGTTTTCATAGATATCAATCTACTTTCACTGCGAAACACGATATTTCGTTGAATTACATGTCTCATGAATGTTTCGTGAAATAACCATGATTTACCGAAGATTTAGCGTAATTTTGATGTTTTAATGGATAACTAGCTACTTTCACTGCGAAACACGTTATTTCGCAGAATTTCATCGTTTCATGAATGTGTCGTGAAATAACCAAGACTAAGCGAAGTTTTAGCTTAATTTTGATGTTTTCATAGATATCAATCTACTTTCACCGCGAAACATGTTATTTCGTTGAATTCCATCGTTTCATGAATGTTTCGTGAAATAACGATGATTTATCGGAGAATTAGCTTAATATTGATGGTTTAATAGAAATCAAGCTACTTTCACTGCGAAATACGTTATTTAGTTGAATTTCATCGTTTCATGAATGTTACGTGAAATAAACATTATTTAGAGAAGATTTAGCTTAATTTTGATATTTTAATGGATAACTAGCTACTTTCACTGCGAAACACGGTATTTCGTTGAATTTCATTGTTTCATGTATGTTTCGTGAAATAACCATGATTTACCGAAGATTTAGCTTAATTTTCATGTTTTCGTAGATATCAAGATACTTTCACTGCGAAACACGTTATTTCGATGTATTTCCTCGTTTCATGAATGTTTCGTGAAATAACCATTATTTAGAGAAGTTTTAGCTTAATTTTGATATTTTAATGGATAACTAGCTACTTTCACTGCGAAACACGTTATTTCGTAGAATTTCATTGTTTTATGAATGTTTCGTGAAATAACGATGATATAGCGAAGATTTAGCTTAATTTTCATGTTTTCGTAGAAATCAAGCCACTTTCACTGCGAAACACGTTATTTCGATGAATTTCATCGTTTCATGAATGTTTCGTGAAATAACCATGAGTAATCGAAGTTTTAGCTTAATTTTGATGTTTTCATAGATAGCAATCTACTTTCACCGCGAAACACGTTCTTTCGTTGAATTTCATCGTTTCATGAATGTTTCGTGAAGTAACCATGGTTTAGCGAAGATTTAGCTTAATTTTGATGTTTTCATTGATATCAAGCTACTTTCTCAGCAAAACATGATATTTCGTTGAATTTCATCGTTTCATGAAAGTTTCTTGAAATAACGATGATTTAGCGGAGTTTTAGTTTAATATTGATGTATTCGTAGATAGCAAGCTATTTTCACCGCGGAACACGTTATTTCGTTTTATATCAATGTTTCATGAATGTTTCGTGAAATAACTATGATTTTTCGAACATTTACCTTAATTTTCATGTTTTCGTAGATATCAAGCTACTTTCACTGCGAAACACGTTTTTTCGATGTATTTCATCGTTACATGAATGTTTCGCGAAATAACCATTATTCAGCGAAGATTTAGCTTAATTTTGATATTTTAATGGATATCTAGCAACTTTCACTGCGAAACACGTTATTTCGTTGAATTTCATCGTTTCATGAATGTGTCGTGAAATAACGATGATTTAGCGGAGATTTAGCTTAATATTGAAGGTTTCATAGAAATCAGGCTACTTTCACTGCGAAACACGTTATTTCGTTGAATTACATGTTTCATGAATGTTTCGTGAAATAACCATTATTTAGAGAAGATTTAGCTTAATTTTGATATTTAATGGATAACTAGCTACTTTCACTGCGAAACACTTTATTACGTAGAATTTCATCGTTTTATGAATGTTTCGTGAAATAACGATGATTTAGCGGAGAATTAGCTTAATATTGATGGTATCGTAATATCAAGCTACTTTCACTGCGAAACACGTTATTTAGTTGAATTTCATCGTTTCATGAATGTTTCGTGAAACAATCTTGACTAAGCGAAGTTTTAGCTTAATTTTGATGTTTTCAGAGATATCAATCTAGTTTCACCGCGAAACAGGTTATTTCGTTGAATTTCAACGTTTCATGAATGTTTCGTGAAATAACGATGATTTAGCGGTGATTTAGCTTAATATTGAAGGTTTCATAGAAATCAAGCAACTATCACTGCGAAACACGTTATTTCGTTGAATTACATGTTTCAAGAATGATTCGTGAAATAACCATGATTTAGCGAAGATTTAGCTTAATTTTCATGTTTTCGTAGATATCAAGCTACTTTCAATGCGAAACACGTTATTTCGTTGAATTTCATCGTTTCGTGAATGTTTCGTGAAATAACCATGATTTAGTGAAGATTTAGCTTAATTTACATGTTTTCGTAGATATCAATCTACTTTCACCGCGAAACACGTTATTTCGTTGAATTTCATCGTTTCATGAATGTTTCGTGAAATAACGATGATTTAGCGGAGAATTAGCTTAATATTGATGGTATCGTAGAATCAAGCTACTTTCACTGCGAAACACGTTATTTAGTAGAATTTCATCGTTTCATGAATGTTTCGTGAAACAATCTTGACTAAGCGAAGTTTTAGCTTAATTTTGATGTTTTCATAGATATCAATCTAGTTTCACCGCGAAACAGGTTATTTCGTTGAATTTCATCGTTTCATGAATGTGTCGTGAAATAACGATGATTTAGCGGAGATTTAGCTTAATATTGAAGGTTTCATAGAAATCAAGCTACTTTCACTGCGAAACACGTTATTTCGTTGAATTACATGTTTCATGATTGTTTCGTGAAATAACCATGATTTAGTGAAGATTTACCTTAATTTTCATGTTTTCGTAGATATCAATCTACTTTCACCGCGAAACACGTTATTTCGTTGAATTTCATTGTTTCATGAATGTTTCGTGAAATAACGATGATTTAGCGGAGAATTAGCTTAATATTGATGGTGTCGTAGTATCAAGCTACTTTCACAGCGAAACACGTTCTTTCGTTGAATTTCATCGTTTCATGAATGTTTTGTGAAATAACCATGATTTACCGAAGATTTAGCTTAATTTTCATGTTTTCGTTGATTTCAATCAACTTTCACCGCGAAACACGTTATTTCGTAGAATTTCATCGTTTTATGAATGTTTTGTGAAATAACGATGATATAGCGAAGATTTAGCTTAATTTTCATGTTTTCGTAGATATGAAGCAACTTTCACTGCGTAACACGATATTTCGATGTATTTCATCGTTTCATGAATGTTTAGTGACATAACCATTATTTAGAGAAGATTGAGCTTAATTTTGATATTTTAATGGATAACTAGCTACTTTCACCGCGAAACACGTTATTTCGTTTCATGAATGTTTCGTGAAATAACGATGATTTAGCGGAGATTTAGCTTAATATTGAAGGTATCATAGAAATCAAGCTACTTTCACTGCGAAACACGATATTTCGTTGAATTACATGTTTCATGAATGTTTCGTGAAATAACCATGATTTAGCGAAGATTTAGTTTAATTTTCATGTTTTCATTGATATCAAGCTACTTTCACAGCAAAACACGATATTTCGTTGAATTTCATCGTTTCATGAAAGTTTCTTGAAATAACGATGATTTAGCGGAGATTTAGTTTAATATTGATGTTTTCGTAGATAGCAAGCTACTTTCACCGCGGAACACGTTATTTCGTTGAATTTCATCGTTTCATGAATGTTTTGTGAAACAACCATGATTTACCGAAGATTTAGCTTAATTTTCATGTTTTCGTAGATATCAATCTACTTTTACCGCGAAACACGTTCTTTCGTTGAATTTTTTCGTTTAATGAATGTTTTGTGAAATAACCATTATTTAGCGATGATTTAGCTTAATTTTGATATTTTAATGGATAACTAGCTACTTTCACTGCGAAACACGTTATTTCGTAGAATTTCATTGTTTCACGAATGTTTCGTGAAATAACCATGGTTTAGCGAAGATTTAGCTTAATTTTGATGTTTTCATTGATATCAAGCTACTTTCACAGCAAAACACGATATTTCGTTGAATTTCATCGTTTCATGAAAGTTTCTTGAAATAACCATTATTTAGCGATGATTTAGCTTAATTTTGATATTTTAATGGATAACTAGCTACTTTCACTGCGAAACACGTTATTTCGTAGAATTTCATCGTTTCACGATTGTTTCGTGAAATAACCCTGATTTAGCGAAGATTTAGCTTAATTTTCATGTAATTTTTGTAGAAATCAAGCTACTTTCACTGCGAAACACGTTATTTCGATGAATTTCATCGTTTCATGAATGTTTCGTGAAATAACCATGTCTAATCGAAGTTTTAGCTTAATTTCGATGTTTTCATAGATATCAATCTACTTTCACTGCGAAACACGATATTTCGTTGAATTACATGTCTCATGAATGTTTCGTGAAATAACCATTATTCAGCGAAGATTTAGCTTAATTTTGATATTTTAATGGATAACTAGCTACTTTCACTGCGAAACACGTTATTTCGCAGAATTTCATCGTTTCATGAATGTGTCGTGAAATAACCAAGACTAAGCGAAGTTTTAGCTCAATTTTGATGTTTTCATAGGTATCAATCTACTTTCACCGCGAAACATGTTATTTCGTTGAATTCCATCGTTTCATGAAAGTTTCGTGAAATAACGATGATTTATCGGAGAATTAGCTTAATATTGATGGTTTAATAGAAATCAAGCTACTTTCACTGCGAAATACGTTATTTAGTTGAATTTCATCGTTTCATGAATGTTACGTGAAATAAACATTATTTAGAGAAGATTTAGCTTAATTTTGATATTTTAATGGATAACTAGCCACTTTCACTGCGAAACACGGTATTTCGTTGAATTTCATTGTTTCATGTATGTTTCGTGAAATAACCATGATTTACCGAAGATTTAGCTTAATTTTCATGTTTTCGTAGATATCAAGATACTTTCACTGCGAAACACGTTATTTCGATGTATTTCCTCGTTTCATGAATGTTTCGTGAAATAACCATTATTTAGAGAAGTTTTAGCTTAATTTTGATATTTTAATGGATAACTAGCTACTTTCACTGCGAAACACGTTATTTCGTAGAATTTCATTGTTTTATGAATGTTTCGTGAAATAACGATGATATAGCGAAGATTTAGCTTAATTTTCATGTTTTCGTAGAAATCAAGCCACTTTCACTGCGAAACACGTTATTTCGATGAATTTCATCGTTTCATGAATGTTTCGTGAAATAACCATGAGTAATCGAAGTTTTAGCTTAATTTTGATGTTTTCATAGATAGCAATCTACTTTCACCGCGAAACACGTTCTTTCGTTGAATTTCATCGTTTCATGAATGTTTCGTGAAGTAACCATGGTTTAGCGAAGATTTAGCTTAATTTTGATGTTTTCATTGATATCAAGCTACTTTCTCAGCAAAACATGATATTTCGTTGAATTTCATCGTTTCATGAAAGTTTCTTGAAATAACGATGATTTAGCGGAGTTTTAGTTTAATATTGATGTATTCGTAGATAGCAAGCTATTTTCACCGCGGAACACGTTATTTCGTTTAATATCAATGTTTCATGAATGTTTCGTGAAATAACTATGATTTTTCGAACATTTACCTTAATTTTCATGTTTTCGTAGATATCAAGCTACTTTCACTGCGAAACACGTTATTTCGATGTATTTCATCGTTACATGAATGTTTCGCGAAATAACCATTATTCAGCGAAGATTTAGCTTAATTTTGATATTTTAATGGATATCTAGCAACTTTCACTGCGAAACACGTTATTTCGTTGAATTTCATCGTTTCATGAATGTGTCGTGAAATAACGATGATTTAGCGGAGATTTAGCTTAATATTGATGGTTTCATAGAAATCAGGCTACTTTCACTGCGAAACACGTTATTTCGTTGAATTACATGTTTCATGAATGTTTCGTGAAATAACCATTATTTAGAGAAGATTTAGCTTAATTTTGATATTTAATGGATAACTAGCTACTTTCACTGCGAAACACTTTATTACGTAGAATTTCATCGTTTTATGAATGTTTCGTGAAATAACGATGATTTAGCGGAGAATTAGCTTAATATTGATGGTATCGTAATATCAAGCTACTTTCACTGCGAAACACGTTATTTAGTTGAATTTCATCGTTTCATGAATGTTTCGTGAAACAATCTTGACTAAGCGAAGTTTTAGCTTAATTTTGATGTTTTCAGAGATATCAATCTAGTTTCACCGCGAAACAGGTTATTTCGTTGAATTTCAACGTTTCATGAATGATTCGTGAAATAACGATGATTTAGCGGTGATTTAGCTTAATATTGAAGGTTTCATAGAAATCAAGCAACTATCACTGCGAAACACGTTATTTCGTTGAATTACATGTTTCAAGAATGATTCGTGAAATAACCATGATTTAGCGAAGATTTAGCTTAATTTTCATGTTTTCGTAGATATCAAGCTACTTTCAATGCGAAACACGTTATTTCGTTGAATTTCATCGTTTCGTGAATGTTTCGTGAAATAACCATGATTTAGTGAAGATTTAGCTTAATTTACATGTTTTCGTAGATATCAATCTACTTTCACCGCGAAACACGTTATTTCGTTGAATTTCATCGTTTCATGAATGTTTCGTGAAATAACGATGATTTAGCGGAGAATTAGCTTAATATTGATGTTATCGTAGTATCAAGCTACATTCACTGCGAAACACGTTATTTAGTAGAATTTCATCGTTTCATGAATGTTTCGTGAAACAATCTTGACTAAGCGAAGTTTTAGCTTAATTTTGATGTTTTCATAGATATCAATCTAGTTTCACCGTGAAACAGGTTATTTCGTTGAATTTCATCGTTTCATGAATGAGTCGTGAAATAACGATGATTTAGCGGAGATTTAGCTTAATATTGAAGGTTTCATAGAAATCAAGCTACTTTCACTGCGAAATACGTTATTTCGAAGAATTACATGTTTCATGATTGTTTCGTGAAATAACCATGATTTAGTGAAGATTTACCTTAATTTTCATGTTTTCGTAGATATCAATCTACTTTCACCGCGAAACACGTTATTTCGTTGAATTTCATCGTTTCATGAATGTTTCGTGAAATAACGATGATTTAGCGGAGAATTAGCTTAATATTGATGGTGTCGTAGTATCAAGCTTCTTTCACAGCGAAACACGTTCTTTCGTTGAATTTCATCGTTTCATGAATGTTTTGTGAAATAACCATGATTTACCGAAGATTTAGCTTAATTTTCATGTTTTCGTTGATTTCAATCAACTTTCACCGCGAAACACGTTATTTCGTAGAATTTCATCGTTTTATGAATGTTTTGTGAAATAACGATGATATAGCGAAGATTTAGCTTAATTTTCATGTTTTCGTAGATATGAAGCAACTTTCACTGCGTAACACGATATTTCGATGTATTTCATCGTTTCATGAATGTTTAGTGACATAACCATTATTTAGAGAAGATTGAGCTTAATTTTGATATTTTAATGGATAACTAGCTACTTTCACCGCGAAACACGTTATTTCGTTTCATGAATGTTTCGTGAAATAACGATGATTTAGCGGAGATTTAGCTTAATATTGAAGGTATCATAGAAATCAAGCTACTTTCACTGCGAAACACGATATTACGGTGAATTACATGTTTCATGAATGTTTCGTGAAATAACCATGATTTAGCGAAGATTTAGTTTAATTTTCATGTTTTCATTGATATCAAGCTACTTTCACAGCAAAACACGATATTTCGTTGAATTACATCGTTTCATGAAAGTTTCGTGAAATAACGGTGATTTACCGAAGATTTAGCTTAATTTTCATGTTTTCGTAGATATCAAGCTACTTTCACTGCGAAACAAGTTATTTCGTTGAATTACATGTTTCATGAATGTTTCGTGAAATAACCATGATTTACCGAAGATTTAGCTTAATTTTGATGTTTTCATAGATATCAATCTACTTTCACCGTGAAACAGGTTATTTCGTTGAAATTCATCGTTTCATGAATGTGTCTAGAAATAACGATGATTTAGCGGAGATTTAGCTTAATATTGAAGGTTTCATAGAAATCAAGCTACTTTCACTGCGAAACACGTTATTTCGATGTATTTGCTCGTTTCATGAATGTTTCGTGAAATAACCATTATTTAGAGAAGATTTAGCTTAATTTTGAAATTTAATGGATAACTAGCTACTTTCACTGCGAAACACGTTATTTCGTAGAATTTCATCGTTTTATGAATGTTTCGTTAAACAACGATGATATAGCGAAGATTTAGCTTAATTTTCATGTTTTCGTAGAGATCAAGCTACTTTCACTGCGAAACACGTTATTTCGATGAATTTCATCGTTTCATGAATGTTTCGTGAAATAACCATGACTAATCGAAGTTTTAGCTTAATTTTGATGTTTTCATCGATATCATTCTACTTTTACAGCGAAACACGTTCTTTCGTTGAATTTCATCGTTTCATGAATGTTTTGTGAAATAACCATGATTTACCGAAGATTTAGCTTAATTTTCATGTTTTCGTAGAAATCAAGCTACTTTCACTGCGAAACACGTTATTTCGATGAATATCATCGTTTCATTAATGTTTCGTGAAATAACCATGACTAATCGAAGATTTAGATTAATTTTGATGTTTTCATTGATATCAAGCTACTTTCACTGCGAAACACGTTATTTCGATGAATTTCATCGTTTCATGAATGTTTCGTGAAATAACCATGATTTATCGAAGATTTAGCTTAATTTTCATGTTTTCGTAGATATCAAGCTACTTTCACTGCGAAACACGTTATTTCGATGAATTTCATCGTTTCATGAATGTTTCGAGAAATAACGATGATTTAGTGGAGATTTAGCTTAATATTGAAGGTTTCATAGAAATCAAGCTTCTTTCACTGCGAAACACGTTATTTCGATGTATTTCCACGTTTCATGAATGTTTCGTGAAATAACCATTATTTAGAGAAGATTTAGCTTAATTTTGATATTTAATGGATAACTAGCTACTTTCCCTGCGAAACACGTTATTTCGTAGAATTTCATCGTTTTATGAATGTTTCGTTAAATAATGATGATATAGCGAAGATTTAGCTTAATTTTCATGTTTTCGTAGAAATCAAGCTACTTTCACTGCGAAACTCGTTATTTCGATGAATTTCATCGTTTCATGAATGTTTCGTGAAATACCATGACTAATCGAAGTTTTAGCTTAATTTTGATGTTTACATCGATATCATACTACTTTTACAGCGAAACACGTTCTTTCGTTGAATTTCATCGTTTCATGAATGTTTTGTGAAATAACCATGATTTACCGAAGATTTAGCTTAATTTTCATGTTTTCGTAAATATCAAACTACTTTCACCGCGAAACACGTTCTTTCGTTGAATTTCATCGATTAATGAATGTTTTGTGAAATAACCATTATTTAGCGATGATTAAGCTTAATTTTGATATTTTAATGGATAACTAGCTACTTTCACTGCGAAACACGTTATTTCGTAGAATTTCATCGTTTTATGAATGTTTCGTGAAATAACGATGATATAGCGAAGATTTAGCTTAATTTTCATGTTTTCGTAGATATCAAGCCACTTTCACTGCGAAACACGTTATTTCGATGAATTTCATCGTTTCATGAATGTTTCGTGAAATAACCATGACTAATCGTAGTTTTAGCTTAATTTTGATGTTTTCATAGATAGCAATCTACTTTCACCGCGAAACACGTTCTTTCGTTGAATTTCATCGTTTCATGAATGTTTCGTGAAGTAACCATGGTTTAGCGAAGATTTAGCTTAATTTTGATGTTTTCATTGATATCAAGCTACTTTCACAGCAAAACATGATATTTCGTTGAATTTCATCGTTTCATGAAAGTTTCTTGAAATAACGATGATTTAGCGGAGTTTTAGTTTAATATTGATGTATTCGTAGATAGCAAGCTATTTTCACCGCGGAACACGTTATTTCGTTTTATATCAATGTTTCATGAATGTTTCGTGAAATATCTATGATTTTTCGAACATTTACCTTAATTTTCATGTTTTCGTAGATATCAAGCTACTTTCACTGCGAAACACGTTATTTCGATGTATTTCATCGTTACATGAATGTTTCGCGAAATAACCATTATTCAGCGAAGATTTAGCTTAATTTTGATATTTTAATGGATATCTAGCAACTTTCACTGCGAAACACGTTATTTCGTTGAATTTCATCGTTTCATGAATGTGTTGTGAAATAACGATGATTTAGCGGAGATTTAGCTTAATATTGAAGGTTTCATAGAAATCAAACTACTTTGAAGATTTAGCTTAATTTACATGTTTTCGTAGATATCAATCTACTTTCACCGCGAAACACGTTATTTCGTTGAATTTCATCGTTTCATGAATGTTTCGTGAAATAACGATGATTTAGCGGAGAATTAGCTTAATATTGATGGTATCGTAGAATCAAGCTACTTTCACTGCGAAACACGTTATTTAGTAGAATTTCATCGTTTCATGAATGTTTCGTGAAACAATCTTGACTAAGCGAAGTTTTAGCTTAATTTTGATGTTTTCATAGATATCAATCTAGTTTCACCGCGAAACAGGTTATTTCGTTGAATTTCATCGTTTCATGAATGTGTCGTGAAATAACGATGATTTAGCGGAGATTTAGCTTAATATTGAAGGTTTCATAGAAATCAAGCTACTTTCACTGCGAAACACGTTATTTCGTTGAATTACATGTTTCATGATTGTTTCGTGAAATAACCATGATTTAGTGAAGATTTACCTTAATTTTCATGTTTTCGTAGATATCAATCTACTTTCACCGCGAAACACGTTATTTCGTTGAATTTCATCGTTTCATGAATGTTTCGTGAAATAACGATGATTTAGCGGAGAATTAGCTTAATATTGATGGTGTCGTAGTATCAAGCTACTTTCACAGCGAAACACGTTCTTTCGTTGAATTTCATCGTTTCATGAATGTTTTGTGAAATAACCATGATTTACCGAAGATTTAGCTTAATTTTCATGTTTTCGTTGATTTCAATCAACTTTCACCGCGAAACACGTTATTTCGTAGAATTTCATCGTTTTATGAATGTTTTGTGAAATAACGATGATATAGCGAAGATTTAGCTTAATTTTCATGTTTTCGTAGATATGAAGCAACTTTCACTGCGTAACACGATATTTCGATGTATTTCATCGTTTCATGAATGTTTAGTGACATAACCATTATTTAGAGAAGATTGAGCTTAATTTTGATATTTTAATGGATAACTAGCTACTTTCACCGCGAAACACGTTATTTCGTTTCATGAATGTTTCGTGAAATAACGATGATTTAGCGGAGATTTAGCTTAATATTGAAGGTATCATAGAAATCAAGCTACTTTCACTGCGAAACACGATATTTCGTTGAATTACATGTTTCATGAATGTTTCGTGAAATAACCATGATTTAGCGAAGATTTAGTTTAATTTTCATGTTTTCATTGATATCAAGCTACTTTCACAGCAAAACACGATATTTCGTTGAATTTCATCGTTTCATGAAAGTTTCGTGAAATAACGGTGATTTACCGAAGATTTAGCTTAATTTTCATGTTTTCGTAGATATCAAGCTACTTTCACTGCGAAACAAGTTATTTCGTTGAATTACATGTTTCATGAATGTTTCGTGAAATAACCATGATTTACCGAAGATTTAGCTTAATTTTGATGTTTTCATAGATATCAATCTACTTTCACCGTGAAACAGGTTATTTCGTTGAAATTCATCGTTTCATGAATGTGTCTAGAAATAACGATGATTTAGCGGAGATTTAGCTTAATATTGAAGGTTTAATAGAAATCAAGCTACTTTCACTGCGAAACACGTTATTTCGATGTATTTGCTCGTTTCATGAATGTTTCGTGAAATAACCATTATTTAGAGAAGATTTAGCTTAATTTTGAAATTTAATGGATAACTAGCTACTTTCACTGCGAAACACGTTATTTCGTAGAATTTCATCGTTTTATGAATGTTTCGTTAAACAACGATGATATAGCGAAGATTTAGCTTAATTTTCATGTTTTCGTAGAGATCAAGCTACTTTCACTGCGAAACACGTTATTTCGATGAATTTCATCGTTTCATGAATGTTTCGTGAAATAACCATGACTAATCGAAGTTTTAGCTTAATTTTGATGTTTTCATCGATATCATTCTACTTTTACAGCGAAACACGTTCTTTCGTTGAATTTCATCGTTTCATGAATGTTTTGTGAAATAACCATGATTTACCGAAGATTTAGCTTAATTTTCATGTTTTCGTAGAAATCAAGCTACTTTCACTGCGAAACACGTTATTTCGATGAATATCATCGTTTCATTAATGTTTCGTGAAATAACCATGACTAATCGAAGATTTAGATTAATTTTGATGTTTTCATTGATATCAAGCTACTTTCACTGCGAAACACGTTATTTCGATGAATTTCATCGTTTCATGAATGTTTCGTGAAATAACCATGATTTATCGAAGATTTAGCTTAATTTTCATGTTTTCGTAGATATCAAGCTACTTTCACTGCGAAACACGTTATTTCGATGAATTTCATCGTTTCATGAATGTTTCGAGAAATAACGATGATTTAGTGGAGATTTAGCTTAATATTGAAGGTTTCATAGAAATCAAGCTTCTTTCACTGCGAAACACGTTATTTCGATGTATTTCCACGTTTCATGAATGTTTCGTGAAATAACCATTATTTAGAGAAGATTTAGCTTAATTTTGATATTTAATGGATAACTAGCTACTTTCCCTGCGAAACACGTTATTTCGTAGAATTTCATCGTTTTATGAATGTTTCGTTAAATAATGATGATATAGCGAAGATTTAGCTTAATTTTCATGTTTTCGTAGAAATCAAGCTACTTTCACTGCGAAACTCGTTATTTCGTTGAATTTCATCGTTTCATGAATGTTTCGTGAAATACCATGACTAATCGAAGTTTTAGCTTAATTTTGATGTTTTCATCGATATCATTCTACTTTTACAGCGAAACACGTTCTTTCGTTGAATTTCATCGTTTCATGAATGTTTTGTGAAATAACCATGATTTACCGAAGATTTAGCTTAATTTTCATGTTTTCGTAAATATCAAACTACTTTCACCGCGAAACACGTTCTTTCGTTGAATTTCATCGATTAATGAATGTTTTGTGAAATAACCATTATTTAGCGATGATTAAGCTTAATTTTGATATTTTAATGGATAACTAGCTACTTTCACTGCGAAACACGTTATTTCGTAGAATTTCATCGTTTTATGAATGTTTCGTGAAATAACGATGATATAGCGAAGATTTAGCTTAATTTTCATGTTTTCGTAGATATCAAGCCACTTTCACTGCGAAACACGTTATTTCGATGAATTTCATCGTTTCATGAATGTTTCGTGAAATAACCATGACTAATCGAAGTTTTAGCTTAATTTTGATGTTTTCATAGATAGCAATCTACTTTCACCGCGAAACACGTTCTTTCGTTGAATTTCATCGTTTCATGAATGTTTCGTGAAGTAACCATGGTTTAGCGAAGATTTAGCTTAATTTTGATGTTTTCATTGATATCAAGCTACTTTCACAGCAAAACATGATATTTCGTTGAATTTCATCGTTTCATGAAAGTTTCTTGAAATAACGATGATTTAGCGGAGTTTTAGTTTAATATTGATGTTTTCGTAGATAGCAAGCTATTTTCACCGCGGAACACGTTATTTCGTTTAATA